>MU385859.1:641237-806360 GCA_022497145.1 Rostrohypoxylon terebratum
GGATAAAAATCCCCATTGTTCACGGTGGCGGCCATATTTTTTTGTCCCCCGGAAACCGTTTATTTTTTGGGACGGCCCGCATGCAGCTGTGGGTCTTTTGGTTCGGTTCCCCCCCCCCCCCCCCCCCCCTACCCTAGTCTACTAGACTGCGATCTACCGAGTTGTCACCTAGCGAGCGTGACGAGTTGGCGTCAGCAATATTGGTTCAGGACTTCTCATCTAAATTAAAAGGCTACGATTAGGCAAGGATATGCTGGATACTATCGATGTGTAAGAAGTTCCTTTCGCTTAAGCTTACTTCTGGATGGTGTTGAGGTCCTATTCATGTCAAACATAGGGAGTCTCTCCTCAGATCGGAATTGTAGGACTTGGAGGTTTATAGACTATAAACAGTAGTCGTAGTAAGCTGCGGGCGCTGTAAATGTGATATATTGCGGGTCACTTTAGGGGAGATTGCTGTTGCGCCTCTGCGGCTAGGGCTGATGGGTATTGGTTTGTAAAGGTTCTATTTTTGTGCTTACCCATTCCGCTAGTTCGAATCATAGGTCCGTCAACAGTAAGCCCAAGCTGGAGCTGTAGGTATCAGCTGAGAGAGCTAAGCCGCTTGTAGGTGTATTGATCCGGGGGACGGCCGGGTCAGCTTCAGCTACCGATTTCGTGGGGCATAGACCGTATGTACATGTTGTAGCTAATTGCCTATATAAAGGTCACGATGCCACGATGCCAAGAGACTTGATTTCGCATTCGTTTATCTAGTAGGAAATTGTTCAGCTCTGTTCATTAGTTTCTCGTAAGTTATTGCTTACGAGTTGATGTTTTCAGAAGCCCGCATATTCTCTTCGAGCTCTGCTGGTGTGATAAACTCGCTAAAGATGAGAGTGATCAGCGGTGTCGATCCTCCGAATATGTCCCGATTATAATAGGGGCTCGGGCTCAGGCCACAGGTGTTAACTCATGCTACTATTACAGATTTCCATTCATAGCTAAGTCAAAACAAGCAACCAACCGCCTTCTAACCGAGGCAATATGAGGTATCTCCGACGTCCAAGTTGCTACAAAAGCAGAAGGGGGCAGAAGGTAAAGCGTTCGAAAGACCTCGACAACCAGATAAAATCGAGCCAGGAAGTATGCTATATAGGACAAGAACATGAGAGTTAACGAGAAATAATGAATCATTTTAGAATATTCAGGGTTGTCAAAGTCCATCATTTTGCATAGAGTGATTATAGGAAGTAGGCCAGCGGTGCAGACGCTAGCAGCCCGCCATAGGAATTGTTCGGTAGGCGTAGGGAAATGCGATCCCCACGCAGCGCAGTGAATGCTCCCGGAGGCGACGCCAGCAACGTTCAAAATGATAAAAGACGTAATTGCCGACCACAACATGATTTCTGGTATAACTGTATGGAATTACCGCGTCGTACGGAAGAGGCCCCAACCTTATTCCTTTTCCATCCTAAACATCTATAAGGGTATTGAACGGCTTCATAGCTACGAACCAGGACGTCAAATGGTTAGATCCGAGGATCTCGTTGCGGTGATATTCGTCAAGAAGAATTATGGGAGGGTTTTGAAACGGGGAAGACTCCCGAGTTATTAGCACGGTTGGGATCTGTACATCTTGTGGCTTCGACAGGCACAGCAAGAAGACAACCATCGTACACCGTAACGCCGCATATGCCAGAACAGCGATTTCTAGCTCGGATATAGCGAGCTCGCGCGTCACCCGAACAGCGATTTGTATGACGAACCAAAATAATTGACCTATCTTGATGGCTTTTATCATTGGGTCGCTTTTACTTTTATCGTTGATTTCCTCATTTTTAGTCGAGACAGCCCGATCTCTATGGTCTGAGTTAGTTACAGCAGTCGTTTTGGTAGTCTAGGCCTTAGGGACATTCGACTATTTGCTTACAACTAGGACCCCTACAATTCTTCCGCAAAGCCATGCAGTTCAGGAGCATGTCGTGTAGTTCTCCGTTACATTTAACTTTAAGAACAAACCCGCAAGCCAAAAGGGAAATGCCTTCTTTACGTAGTAGTATTTGGGCATAGAGACCAGGACGCTTCAATATACCGAATACTAGTTCTCAACATTGTCGTTTTAGGTCGGTCGGCCTAGGCGTTCCCCCCGGAATTCTTCAGTCCTCAATGTTGAACAACCCTGGAGGTTAGCTTCCCAGTAAATAGGGGAATAGGGGTCTCTCAGTACTTACCTAGTAACCTTGCAACCTATCAGCGCAATGACAGTGGCCAGAAATAGGTACAGGGCCCCCAACTCAAAATTCAACAAGAGGAACATTGGTCAGTTTGCCGGTCAATGTTGCAAGTCATACCCCATCCTGTTTCTTCGTGTTTGATCTTTGAGCGCGTTCGATGATACTAGACAGATTATTTACTCTACTTCTGTATTGTCGAAATCGGGATAGTAGGATGGCAGCATGTGGAGCTACGATGAAGTGTTGTTAGGGAAATAAAAGATGTTATAGTGCCCTTTGCCCTTGCTAGTGGGGATACATGGATAGCTGGAGATCTTGTAGTTCCCCGGACGGCAGTTACGATATCCCCTGTTAGTACTGTAAGTTAGCCCTAGAGCCCTGTCGATCTATTCTACAGCCCAAGCGATTATCGCATAGGTGTTGCGATTTGAGGTCGCGATCTCTTGATCGGCGAATTCCTCCACATATTAGGGTCGATCAACGTTGCGATCACTGGAACGTCAGTGTAGATATTCGATACGACTGGTCAGGGTTACGACTGCAAATTTCGGTCTGACTCACCTGGGTCCTGGGTTATGTGGTTGATATATCTACGAGAATCGTCGTGATCTAGTATGCTGCGTTGATTCTAAAATGCCTTGGTTTTTTAGTTCACTATTTTTTTCTTTTCAGGCGTGCCGCCGGCGCCAGTCTCCAGCGATGCGACCCCCGGACGACACTTCTGCTTCTTCCGCTAAGGCCCCATTGCCCCCTATAAACCAGGGGTCTACAGCGCTTGAAAAGGTCGACAATAGAGGAGCAGCCATGCAATCTCGCCAGAAACCACAAAGCAAGAAAGTTGTTCAAGATGACCGAGATGTAGAGAAGAGCGAGTCCATTGTCAACGCAACGGCTACTGATGCCGAACAGGAATATCCTTCGTTTTGGAAGTTGGTCCTGTTGACAATTGCTCTCTGTATGGCCATGCTCGTTGTGTCGTTGGTAAGTCTTCTGGTGTTTGGATTTGATATCCACCGCACGTCGCCTGGATTCTTTAACATTATGCCTCCATAGGACGGAACTATTCTCGCAACCGCCATTCCCCGCATCACCAACGACTTCAACTCGTTAGATGATGTTGCCTGGTATGGGAGCTCGTACCTTTTCGCCGTCTGCGCTTTGCAGTTGATGTTTGGCAAGTTTTACATCATGTATCCCGTGAAATGGGTCTTTTTGGCTGGTGTTGTCCTCTTCGAAATTGGTTCACTCATCGCTGGCGTCTCCCCTTCTTCGGCCGTGCTTATTGTCGGAAGAGCTGTTTCTGGCATGGGCGCAGCCGGTATTTTTGCTGGCGCTATTATCATTTTAGCGACTTCGGTACCTCTGCGACAGCGCCCTATTTATACTGGTCTATTAGCAAGTATGCATGGAATCGCTAGTGTTGCTGGTCCCCTGTAAGAAAATTACACATCTGCTGTTGTGCCACTGTCGTCTAACTGGAGCGTATTAGTCTAGGGGGCGCCTTTACTGATCATGTAACTTGGCGTTGGTGCTTCTACATAAACCTTCCGCTCGGTGGCATCACCGTCCTGTGCTTGATTTTCTTCTTGCCGGACAAGCCGCCGACACAACCTGGATTGCCTTGGAAAGAGCAGATCAAACAGCTCGACCTTCCTGGTACTTTCTTCCTGATCCCTTCTGTCATTTGTTTGCTCCTGGCTTTGCAATGGGGCGGTGCTAAATACTCTTGGAACAATGGCCGAATAATTGTTCTATTCGTCGTCTTCGGTGTTCTGGGTATAATATTTTGGGGTGTCGAAATATATCAGAAAGATCGAGCCACTGTTCCCTCACGCATCCTGAAAACAAGAACATTCTAGGCGGGGTATGGTATGGTGTGTGCATGGGTGGCGCTCTGTTCGTCTTTTCGTATTACCTACCGATTTGGTTCCAGGCCATTAAAGGAGTCGATGCCACTAATTCAGGCCTCATGAACTTGCCTAGCATCCTCGGTTTAGTTATCTTCTCTATAATTGGTGGTGGATTAGCGACTGCGCTGGGCATGTTCACCCCGCTATTGATCGCTTCCTCAGCTATTACGGCTGTTGGCGCGGGTCTCCTCAGCACTCTTCAGGTTGACTCTACAATCGGGTACTGGTTCGGTTACCAAGTAGTGCTCGCAGCTGGCGCTGGTTTGGGTGCTCAGAATGTGATGCTTGTTTCGCAAGTCGCCGTCCCTATGGAGGATATGGCTATGGCTACATCCATCATGACTTTTACCCAGACACTTTCTTCCTCCATCTTCTTGGCTGTGGCTCAGAACGTCTTCCAGAACCAACTGATCAAGAACCTCACGGCGAATACCCCCGATCTTGATTCTAGCACCATCATCAACGGTGGCGTTACTGCTATCAGGGATCTTGTCCCACTAGATCAGCTCCCCGCTGTCCTACAGGCTTACAACGGCGCTGTGACCCAAACCTTCTACGTTGCCGTTGCCGTCAGCGCTCTGTCTATCATTGGGACTCTTTTCATTGACTGGATATCTTTGAAGCAGCCAGGGAAACAAACTCCTGAAGAGAGCCAGCATGAATCTTCTGTAGACCGCAAGTCAGCAGAGCTACAGACCAGGGGGGATGGGCACGAGGTTAAGGATGGTTCATAGGACTGAGTTGAATATGGCTTTCACGCTGTTTTCTCTTATCGACCATTTGATTACCTATATTTACATCCAGCATATATTACCGCATATAATATGTACCTTTCTTTTCATGAAAATAAATACCTGCATACGAACATATTTACAGAAATTTAGAAACCAATGCAAATGATGCAGGACAATATTCTATCTATTACCTACCGCGACTTTGTACCCGTCTTGTTATCACCAATGACCATAAACCCCCTGTGCTAATGCTGTAACCCTGAACATTCTAGGTCTCTGGGAGTCTGGGTATCCCTAGCGGGGTTCCATCCAGACCAATCAGGCTCTTGATCTGCATCTGGTTATTGCCGAATAAGGCAATGGCCACGGAGCTGTGCGGGAGACTGCGTAGGCTCGTCAGCGAGCCGCTAGGCTTTAAACTTGTTTATTAGGACTATAGGGCTATAAGACAGGCCTAGCTTAGGGGCTGCCTGCGATTAAAGCCTTAAGGCTTAGGTACTTCATCACTATAAAACCAATCCGGCCCTGCAAATGCTAGGTAGTGGTATGAATTGATAACTATGCTAAAACATCGCACCTTTAAATGCTACCAAGATGAATTTACAGGTTCCTTCGATCATGTGCTTAAGCCTTAGGCTATAATTGTCATATATCACACGTATTTGGAACGGCGTATGTTGGACGTCTAGCAAGTGAGGACTTTCGGACCCGGGATCGTGTATGGTTTACCACCCATATACGGGCTTCCAGTAGCGTCGTAGATGGAAACAAGAACACCTGGGTCGTTTGCCTTGTATGCTCCAGGGAAGCTAACGAGGTCGGAACCAGTGCTGGTTCCAGAGCCAGTGATGCGAATTCTGCACGAGGTTAAGAATGTTAACAAATATCAGGAGAAGGAAGTTGGCTTACTGAGCGCATTCCATATAGAACTGAGCTTGTCCTTGGACTTGGGCACCGTGTAGAGCAATTATTTCTACACGCATCAGGTAGTCGCCCGGTGCAACGCATTGGGGCATGGTGAAGTAGTGCCACCCGTTGTTTGCGATCATCTTGTCGACTCCCCACTGTCCGTTGCTCAACCCGTCTTCGGCAACTTTGAACCACTTCAGGCCGGTTGGCTGGGCCGTAGCGGCGTTGTCCACCTTAGCGAGGTATACAATAATCGGACCTGACGATATTAGTTGCGGCTAGTTAAAGACTGCGTATAGGAAATATCCAAGGTTACAATACCTTTGTGGCTCTTTGCGATGGGATTATCAGCGTCGTTTGCCGACTGCGCACCCCCGATAACATGACCCCACCACGCCCCGACTTTGGCGCCTGCAGGGATAGTAATGACGGTGCTATCGACATGCTTGAGGTCCTTGTTGCACGCAAAAGCGGCGTCGTTAACGTTCTGGATAGGGTAGTCGCTATCAGGCGCACGAACGCCCTTCAGCTGTCCTTGGTCCACCCCGTTAACGGACACCTTCTGGAAGATGGTGTGACCAGAGGCCATAGCCGCCAGGCCTAGGATTATCGATTGTACCTTCATGTTGACTTAAGAAGACTCAAGTTCTTGCGCAGAGTAACTATCAAGTTCAACGTCCTCGAGACTCCGTTGCGAGCCAGACGTGATGGACTCACTTATAGGTAAATCAGTACGTACCGATTAGGGGGTGCGGCGCCTTGAAGCCCGTGGTAATATAGAACAATTTAAGCGGCCAGTAGAAGTGCAGGCCAAGGCTATACGGCGTCACAAATCACCGCACTACGTTTCCGTTACTTGCTTCCCCATGGGGTCGGTAGGCATGTAATATATTTCGATTCGCGATACTACGTAGAAGATATAAGATTGCTTTGAGGCCATGCCCATCGTCTTATAAATGCCATAATGGGGTGAAACTTGGAAGTCGCGAGAACGCCCATCCAGAATGGATGCTATAAATAGCTTGTAGAGCTACGACGAGGTCTACATTTATTTTGACCTTGTCGATGGCGCTGCTTGTCTGCTTGTTTGCTTGTATAAAGACACTAAATGTGATTGATTCTAAAAGTGTTGGACGGAACAATTTGTCATCAATAATCAATTGAAATTAAAATCTTTTTTTACAGCTGTAAAAACAGTTAGAATTTTCCCTGTGCGAACCTTAATAGCACCTAAAGGCTAAAACATAGATTATGTAATATTGGGTTTTCTTTAAAAAAGCGTGTGTTGAGTGATAGGTACTTTAAATGACTGTACTCGTGTTAGTGTAACTACCGAAGCTTCATGTCAGAAGCATCTCATGCTAGTACTCTAAAAGTCTCTCCTGGTTCGCACAGTGGTTCACCTTGTCTTCACCTGGATTGCCTTATTCCGTTAAAATGACCCACCGTTTTTTTTTAATCCTTCCCACTTTCATCACTTTCATCACGTCCTCGCAACCTGCGAATTAAAACTTCATAACCCAACCTTTTCAACTTCTTAATTTCGCATCAAAAGGCGCACAAGGAATTCACGTCCTATCTTCCCACAATGTATCGAGACGATTACCCGCCACCTCGTCCCCCGCCATCTTATGGCAATGAGAGGTATGACCGACCGATGCAGCCCTCGTACCCACCGCCTGCAGAACCATCGTCGCGACAATGGAATGACCGTCGCGACGAGTATCAATTCCGAGGTCCCTATTCCGATCTACGCCGAACCAATCCAGACGATCGCCGTCGAAGCGATGTAGATTATCGCGACCGTGATCGTGATCGTGATCGTGATCGTGATCGCGACAATTACCGTCCTCCTCAAGGTGACTTTACCTTTCGCATGGAACCTCCGCCTGGTGTCCACGCCCATGACACCTACCGCCCGAGAGACAGAGAGTGGGATCAATATGGCTCAAGAACGTATGATCGATACCGCTCCTATTACAGTCCTTACCACAGTCCCTATCACAGTCCTTATCACAGTCCTTATCGAAGTTCATATCGAAGTCCCCTTCGAAGTCCCTATCGAAGTTCCTGTCGTACTTATGACTACAGAGATTACAGAGACAATCACGGCGATGAACGAAACGCATCCCACCAACCGCGTCGCTTTGACAATGGCAGACATACCGGTCGTGACGGTCGCCCGCGTCGTACCGATGATCGCAGACGCCAACCTAACCTAAACCAATCTCAGCAGGGTTTTGGACATGGACGACGTGGTAATTTCAGAGACAGAGAAAGACCGAAGGCATCTGCGCGACTTCTGTTGCACAAGAAGCACGACGATAATCCGGAGTTGATGTTGGGCGATACAGAAGGCCGAGCAACGTACAGGGACGTCGATGACCTTTCCGACAGCGATGAAGCGGAAATGGAGATATCGGATAACTCAGATGCCGATGTTACCGAGCCTGCGAACAAACGTGCCCGCACATCTGCCACTGCCACCGCCGCTGAACAGGAGGCACCGAGATGGTCAAACCCAGACCCATACACGGCACTCCCTCTTCCCGATGAGAGTTCGCGTAAAAAGAAGGACATGGTACAACTAATCCGTAAAGCCAGAGTAGAGGCAGAAGCCAAAAAACCAGCTGCTCAGATAGAGGGGTTAGATTTTATCTCCTGTGACGTCAATGATGACGACAATAATCACGACGATAAGGCTTATGATCTGACTAGCAAAGGTAACTCGATGCAAAAAACTCGACAAGAATCAACCACTACTTCTAACGCTAAACCATCAATTCCTACGTATGAGTCAATTGGTGCAATAGCCAATCTTCCCCCCAAACCATCCACTGGTTCCATTTCATCTATTCAATCCAATGCTGGAACCTCAACTTCTCAAGCACCTTCTCATGGTGATGGTGATAAGTCACACCCTATTGATCTGACTAGTTCTCCTGCTTTCGGCAATCGAAAGCGCACATTTGACGATAACATCAAATCCTACCCTCCTTCTTCCAAACCCGGCTCTTCATCCAAGTCGGCAAACCGGATGGATGCTGGACAGATTCTACCTGCATGGCGACCAAAAGGTCATCCGTGCCCATGGTTTAAGCCCGAGAACTTCAGTGCCTCCGACACCCCAGCCAGCCGGTAAGTGCATTCTTCCTACCCTTACCAAGGGCAAAGGTTATTTCTAACATCAATAGACTTCACAAGGAGATTGTCGACTTTTACCGATGGGTATCTCCTCGAGACTTCGAGAGCGACTGTCGCAAAGAACTAGTCACCCGTCTAACAAAGTTCATTCAGAGAAAGTGGCCGGATGTCGAACTTTTCCCCTTCGGATCATATATGTCCGGCATGTATCTTCCCACTGGAGACATGGACATCGCTGTTTGTTCTAAGAGCTACACCTTTAACTCTATTCCCAAGTACAGTAAGAGGAAGGATCTCTACGCTCTCTCGGGCTACATTCGATCCAGGGGCATGGCCAAAGACGATAATATCGAGGTCATTTCCAGGGCCCGAGTTCCCCTAGTGAAATTTGTTGACAGCAAGAGCCACCTGAAGGTAGATTTCTCCTTCGAGAAGAACGATGGCTGTCGTGCCATCCAAACACTACTGGATTGGCAGAAGCGTTATCCGGCGATGCCAATCATCGCGGCAATTATGAAGCAATTCCTAATGATGAGAGGCCTCAACGAGCCGGTCAGTGGCGGCATCGGTGGACTTTCTGTCACCTGCATGGTAATGAACATCCTCAATCAACTTCCTCAAATCCAAAGTCAGGACATGGTACCTGAGCATGCCCTTGGCGATGTCCTTATGGAATTCCTGGATTACTACGGAAACCATTTTCAATACAGGGATGTAGCCATCCGTATGAACCCTCCGGAGCTTTTCCCCAAGGTAAAATCTTTTAAATAATAACCTTCCTTTTCACTGTTTGTGTGCTAATTATGGATTAGGCACTCTCACCTGGCCTGTATGGCAATTATAACCGTCTTAGCATCATCGACCCGAACAACGATACCAACGACATTGCGGGCGGCTCGTACAATATTGAGACGATTCTCCAGTCCTTCCGCGATGCATACGTCGCTATCAAGGCCCGTATGCACGAAGTGGCAAATCGCCAAAGTTCAAGAGGCGACCCGTTTGGCGACTCTATCCTCGGACCAATGCTTGGAGGCAACTATACCTGTTTTGAGGTCCAACGACAGCACCTGCGTGGCTTATCAAAGACGCCTAAGCCGGTGACTGAACCACACAATCATTAGGGTCAGTGGTAGCTTACGAGCTTCTAGTTTCGTGATGATTCACAACTAAGGACACAGCAAGCATGCATCATTTTTGCGAGTAGTTGCATACGACAGTACTCAGAACAATCGGTTTACGTAATTACGGAGCATAGCATGGCGTTCGTGGAGGAATGGTTATTTGTTCAGAAACTGATGTTTACCTGGATTCCTCGGCAATCATTACGAGTCCACGTCTAGGCCTGCGTGTCACTCAAATAGCATTACAATGCTGAATGCTTCTTCTTTTGCTTTTGTTTCTGATTTCCCCGCCCTTTCCTTTTGTCATTCACAGAACACGGCTTATGTACCATAGCAACTGGAAGTCTTGAGTCGATACGCTATAGGTCGTCCACTGATTTCTGGTTCCGCGATTCCATCGCTCCCCTGCCCTACCTTTGATAACCGTCACGATTGTGATCAAATCGCAGGGGGAAATATATCAGACGTTGAGTTCTTTATTATTATACTTTTAATTAGAAATATCTCCAGTGGAGATCATGGATGCATGTGACTGACCTGATTAGCTACCCGCTGACTGAATCTTTAGGTTAAATAGATTTATATTCTGCTCTTGCTAACTTTGTCATAGAAATCATGTTGCACTTGATGCTAGAACAATTCTTTAACAAGAAGCGTTCATGCTCATTTTCTCACCGCATGCTGGGCTTCATGCCGGGCCGCGGAGAGGAGATTGTGAAGAGCGCAGCAGACCTTCCGGCTCTGTCTGCAATGCTATTCGTTGGTTAGTGTCGTGGCTTCTGGTCCAGGTAAGCAAACCCTGATGATATTTATTAGACTAATTGTGTTTTTTAAGCCTCTTGCAGATTCGTATCTATTGATAAATGCCAATTTACTATGACAAAACACGGAATATGTCATCCAGTACGTTGTAGTCGCCTGATGCATACGACAGACCCGACTCCGTCACTATATATCTTCGGCATGGGTGTCTTACCTCACAGCCAGCTCTTTATCATGAGGCTGGATCAACTACCTACTCAGCAGGTGACTAACTCCCACGTCTAATATACTATAATTCGAAATTGATCTTAAAATAGAATTGGGTATCTATATATCGGCCGAAAGCAAAGTTATCAATCATGCCAGGATTCCTCTCAGGGATTCCAGCTGCAGACACCACACCATCGCACAACGAATCCGAGCAAACAGGGTGCAAGGATTGCAGTACTCGCAACCAGTCTGTCGGAATCTGGGGCCAAGGATCACAGAACTGGGGAGCGGGATGGGGGTGTCTCTATATTTCTGATTTAGAAGCTAATCGATTGATCAGTCTACATCTGGAGACACATATGAACATATCCTGGTTTGCATCTGCAAGGGCGTCAGGTGTTTCTCATCACGGGGATTAGGTCAACGAGATTGAAATCCTTGAGCTTTGAGTTGTATAAAATCCGAGTCAAGGTGAACTCATTTTTCACCTTTCTTCTCTTCTGCTAAGGGACTCCCGGAACCATGGGTCTCTACATTGGCCTCGTCAGAATTGGCAGGTGTCTCCAGATTTTGCCGAAGTACTACTTGGTGTTTATTTCCGGGATTCCAAGCATCTTCATCACACCTCTTCGATCTTTCGACCTTTCGTAACTGCAAAGAATATAACGTCTCCTAATGATGTGTGCATATATTGAATGACTAGAAGTTGCCAAGGCTTCTTTCGCCCATTACCCTAAGTCATTATTTGACATAGAGGTCTTCCTATCACATTCTCACTTTCATCCCAAGTTAGGAGCAAACAAAGACCTCTCCGTACATGACCACTAAGCTCAAGATATGGGGCGTCAGGAAAGACCTTAGTAGGTAATTTCACACTGCTCCACGTGGATTCAGGCGGAAGAGATATCACCGAGCTAACCAAGTTGTTCAGAGCTCAATGACTTATGATTAGTTCATACTGGGGTTTATTAAATCGAGTGACCATTATTGACCCCAGACTGGAGACTCAAGATACTGAAATCTGTCATTAGTCCTATCCAGCGCCGAAGAATATCTCTGAGATTTTCATCCCGACGGTCGTGTGAAGGATGCAGGCCACCCCAGACTTGATATCCCCGCGATTTATTAGGGGACACAGAATCCCTACCTGACAGACACTCCTATCGTATGGTATGATATTGGATGGAAGATTCAACAGAGCTACTACAAAAGGTAGTACGTGTAGCGGATGAAATATTGCCCTACCACTAGCGAGCGTCATCCTTTTTAACACTTCACATCTGTATTACTTACCTATTTCTTGTTGTACGAGGAAAGAAATCCATATGAACGAAGAAAGGGTTGGGGAATCCGCCCCCTTCACCCACGCTTTTTCTCTTCATCAATCTCGACAAACAATATTGATCAGAAACCTATGTGTATTATTATCTTTCAGTTGCTATCATGTATCAAGCCAAGAATGTTTACCTTATATGTGGGCTCTGCGCTATTGGTATGTTGCCCCATACATATATGAGATCGGTCGCCATTTACTAACCCGTCGCCCCGCGACGTTTAGGAGGTTTACTATTTGGTTGTGATATTAGCTCCATGAGCGGCGTCATCGGCACTGCTGCGTACAAGCGGTATTTCGGTGACCCGCGATCGTATAGCCAAGGTGGAATTACTGCATCCATGCCTGCTGGTTCGTTCGTTGGTATGTATCGACCTAGCAATCGTGGGGTATATCTTACTAACGAAGACTTGGCGTAGGCTCACTTGCAAGCTCTTTCATCGCGGATCGGTTCTCTGTAAGACCGCTCTTCAGGTCGGCTGTGTTCTGTGGATCATCGGTTCGATGTATGTCCTCGCGTGATATAGTTCACCCTTCCCACTATCGAACTAAACCGTCACTTACCCCTTTTACGATTGCTTGCCCAAAGCCACCTTGCTAACCAATCCAGTATCCAATGCGCCGCCCTGAACATCCCCATGCTCTGCATCGGACGCACGATCTCCGGCCTCTGCGTCGGCATCGCCTCCTCCGTCGTCCCAGTGTACATGTCGGAGATCGCGCCGAAGGAGACGCGCGGCCGCGTCGTCTCGCTGCAGCAGTGGGCCATCACCTGGGGCATCCTGCTGGGCTACTTCCTGCAATACGCGTGCTCCTGGATCGGCGGCGGCGGCGGGCCTGCCAACCCCGCGCAGCCCGAGTCCGCATTCCGCATCCCTTGGGGCCTGCAGATGGTCCCGGCCTTCGTGCTCGCGGCCTGCGTGCCCTTCTTCCCGTACAGCCCGCGCTGGCTCGCGTCACGAGACCGCTGGGACGAGGCTGTGAGGGTTATTGCGGATTTGCATGGTGGCGGCGATGTGGAGCACCCGAAGGTCCTGGCGGAGTATAGGGAGATCGAGGAGGCGCTTCGGTTTGAGAGACGGGAGGCTGTGTCGGGCTTTCGGGCGCTTGAGCGGCGGAGGGTTCTTAAGAGGGTGGTTCTTGGTATGACGGTACAGATGTGGTCGCAGGTAAGTATGTTTTGGAACGTGATTGACACAGGATATCACACTGACCACTGGTGGTTGAATAGCTGAGTGGGATCAACGCGATGATGTACTACATTGTCTATATCGGTAAGCATTGAAGCAATTCGAGTATCTTGAGTATTTGTTAGCTAATCCTCGTCGTTTGTAGTGGAGACTGCGCAGATCGGGTCACCCCTTTCAACCGCCGCGATACAGTACGTTCTCAACGTAGTGCTGACATTACCCGCCATCCTGTTCTTGGATAAGGTCGGACGCCGTCCTACATTTATCACTGGCTCTTTATTTCAGATGGTATTCCTCTTAATCGCAGGTACACATAGCCCTTTTATATATCCTTCACGTTCACCTCGTCCCTTTCTCGTAGACTAACAGCAGAACCAGGGGCTCTCCTAGCCATATACGGCCAGCCAAACACGAACCAGGATGACAGCAACATCACCTGGATCGTAGTCGACAACGCGCCCGTATCATCCGCCGTCGTAGCAAGCTCGTACCTCTTCGTCGCGGCCTACGCCATGACCTGGGGCCCGACATCCTGGGTGTACGCCGCCGAAATCCCGCCGCCTCGCGTCCGAGCTATGGCCGTCGGCATCAGCACGGCGTCGAACTGGCTGTGGAACATGGTGCTCGCGTTCGCCGTGCCCCCGCTCCTGTGGATTATCAACTGGAAGATGTACGTCATCTTCGCTGCTCTCAACGCCGCCGCTTGCGTTCATATGTTCCTATTCGCGCACGAAACGGCGGGGCTTACGCTCGAGGAGATGGATGAGCTGTTTGATTCGGGACGTCCTGCTGTGAGTACCATTACGGTTTCCCATTTTCTTTTTCTTAAAAAAAGAAAAAGAGAGAGAAAGAGAAAGTGCTGACTTGATGATGAAGTGGCGTCCCAATAAACCTAGTCGTCTCGATACTCTTCAGAAAGACATCGAACAGGGCAACGTCCAGGTGTCTGCTCCGGGTACTGCTAGTAGCGTGGAGCCAGAGGGAGATGGTGACAAAGTTGTTTCGCTAACGAGAATTGATACGGAACCTACCAAATAGGTGAAGGTTAGTCAGTTATGGTATTTTTAATGGTTGTCAAGGAGGAATAACGGTATTGCACTCTGAAGCCATGCCGGACATGTGAACACTCGGAAATACTTTGTGTAAAAGACAACAATGATTGCAATTGATTTTCCCACCTACTGATTTACCTCTAATAACCGAAGACTCCCATAACGCTGAATTACCATTTCTCTATTGACGGGGTATCATGAGTAACTGTCTCATCCTTTGCTCTAACAAGGCTTAATACGAGGCCAGAAAATCCACCATAGTCTGCCACCATCCTCTAGCGACAGTCCTTTATATTATTCAAACCGTAACGCCCTACCCTTGCCCAATGGCCTTGCAGGAGTGATCGCTGTGCGACCACAAGCTACACCACCGAATACACTTGATCTTCTCCGTATACCTCCCGAGGCTAGTGCATCCCCTGTAGAGACGACCTAGCACCTCGCCATCGCAGCCCTGGTCGTTCGTGTCCGAGAAGGCGTACCAGCGGTAGATTCCGTCGTTCGTGGTCTCCGTGTACACGCTACGGGTTTCGTTGTCCACTGCAAAGAACGTGCTGTCAGTTGTTGATTCAATCCACCACCGCCACTGATTCCCGAGGCTTAATCCAGTAGGTGTCTAAGGCCCACCAAGGGCCGTCTTGCAAAATTGGGTGTAAGTGCGAAACTCACTCTTGATCTGCCAGTACTGCGGTTTGAGTCCCACGCTCGAGTGTTTGATCCAGCCGCTGCAGTCGTTGGACTCGAACTCGATTGCCTTGAAGTCCTTCATCGCGCTCACTCCGGCGGTCGCCACGAGTAAGGCAACAGCTTGCGTGGTGATCTTCATTATTGCAATTTCTTGTTGACTTGTTGATTGGTGTATTCGAAGTTGGGATTTTTGGTTAATGTTGTCTGGAATTGTCGGAACTCTCGGAATAGCCTTGATTAAACTCTTTAAACATCTATTATCAGGAGCTGAAATTTCTCGAAATATCTTAAATGCGTATGTTTGGCTGGGTATATACTCACCTATTTTCTAGAATTCAAAGAGTCGAATATTCGTTGTTGGCGCAACCGTGGTTCCTTTAATTCGGGATTGCTAAAGAGTAGGGAAAATAAAGGAGATTCTGTGAGAGGTGATTACAATGCAAACAAAGTAATCACCTGCAAAGATACGAGCGGCTTTCACGCCTGATCTTTCAGAGCACTGCCTTTCCGTACCGAATAGTTGGGTGCTACAAACGATCTATGGATCTATGGCACTGTCATTACCTATAGCTCGTGATAGGTGACCCACTCAGCGACGACTAAGGGGGCGCATCAACCACGTAATGGAACAGATTTGGAATACTATTCTAGACATCCCGAGCACGGATTTACGAGGGAAACCAAAACCAAAAAAAAAGTCATCCATTATCTGTTATTTTGTTGTGTTAATATTGACAATTATGGTGAGACAATAAGTGGCTTAGCTCGGAGTGGCATGGCGCACCATGGGCACACTTTATGCACATAATGCCTCTCATTTGACTGTCAGAATACGCCACAAGAGGTTGCCGTAGCATCCTTCTTGCTTCTTTTATGATGACTTCATTGGATGCGTCTTTTTTTTAAGCTCCCGAGTCTTGAAACAGAGCTGGTAGAAGTAAGCACTTATGGCCTTATGGCAGTCACATGCCGAACTCATTGGAACTTGGAACTCATGCCCACGTCATAATCACTTCTGACCCAACCGGAAGCTTCGATGTCATCTCCAAATAATATTGAATCCACCATGTTTCTCCCAAGGTTGGATCTTCAATCTTCAATCCGTACCTATGGATCCTTTGCATTTTTGCTTTTTTCCTTGTGTTAGTAGTTAGGTGTTATGTTGTATTCGGATACGGCGGAAGATGACATCGTTTCTGTTCGAGTCAATATCTCAGCTTCATTCTTTAGTGAACGACCCCCAGCCACGAGCCGGGCTGCATCCAATACCCGGAAGCCGGCCTCTCACCTTCGGTGCCGCTATCCTACCACCCTTGATTTATTATTTTGCTCTCCTACTTCTTGCTCCACCACCGCCTCCTGCCATCGATTCGGTATATGTTAAGACACTTCGTAATATTCTTGCTTTGACGGCCGGAGTTCTCTTCTTTCGCCTTCCGCTCGTCTATCATGTTCCTCAGAGTATCGGACTCACGTATCAGCTCGGGCTGTTCGGTCTCTATGGCGGGTGTAGGGTAATGGATGCATTCTTCATAAGCCTCTATCTCTTTCACCACGTTCCTCGGCGGGTCAATTATGTGCATCCACGGCTTGAATCTCCGGCATCAGGAAGGATAACGAAAGATTGGTCCAACGGAGGAGTCAAAGAGTTTTACCCTCCTCGAGAAAGCAAGATTGTCCATGACACCCCTGAGCCGGAAACTTCGCAAAACAATAATCGCAGACGGTCCAGCCTTTCCACATTTGCTCGGCGTATGTCAGACACCATCCCTGATGCAGCTCGCACTTCCTGTCTCGCGGTACAACACACCTTAGCCGGGCCATCCCCGCGTCCCGTTCTCGAAACTGCAAGCACCGAATCCGGTTGGCCACAATCCTTCCGCGATCGCGCTGCCTGGGCCCTAGAGCTCGAGCTAAGCATGCGAGGCGTGGGCTTCACCTGGACCACAGCCGACGTCCGGCACACACGAAAGACGCAGTCTCCTACCATAGGAGACCGGATCCATAGCGTCTTCGTCCATGCGCTACCCGTACTCCTCGCAAACTGGTTCATAATCAAATCCATCTACGTGCGGTATTTCGTCACACCACCAAACTCACCTTTCTCTCCCACACAACCACTCCCCAACGAAGCCCAATCCCACGAACTCTTCGACACAGCCCTCCCCCTCCCAATCCAGCTTCTCCTAACATGCGCCTTAGGCGCCTTCCTCATGGCCGTATTCTCCCTCGAGCACTCGCTCTTCGCCATCCTCCTAAGCCCCCTCGCGCCCAGCCCCCTAGCCTTCTTCCCCCCACTCTACAGCAGACGCATCTGGAACGTCCGCTCCGTCCGCGGCTTCTGGTCCTACGGCTGGCACCGCCTGTTCGCGCGGCTGTTCCTCGTGTACGGGGTCTGGCCCGGCGAATGGGTCGAGCGGAAGCTGACGGGCAAGCGGGCCGGCGAGCCCGCCGACGTGGGGAAAATACTAGGAGGGTTCCTGGCGAGCGCGTTCGTGCACGCGTTCTCCGTCCGCGGGGTCCTCGGGGGCGACTGGGCGAGCGCGGCGGGGGAGGCGAGGTTTTTTGCGCTCAACGGGGTGGCGGTTGTGGTGGAAGAGATGGCCGGGAAAGCCGTGAGAAAGGCGAGGAAGGAGAGGGGCGTGCCGCAGAGGATGTGGTATGATGGCTGGGTCGGACGGATGTGGTGGATCACCGTGCTCTTGGGCTTGGGGAGGAATTTCGCTAGGGGGTGGGTTAAGTCCGGGTTGGTTAGGGAAATCGCTTTGCAGTGACCGCGGGCGAGCGCGGGGTACTGAGAAGAGGTCCTCTTCACAACTGAACTACCTACACCTACAGAGCGTCCAGGTGGTGTGAATGGAAAATATATTATTAAACAATACCTAGGTATGCTTATCTAATATGCTTCACGATCCAGCTGCTGAGTTAATCACGTACAGGCTGACTTAATACAAGATTACCTGATTTTTGAGTGAGGTGAGGTTACACAAGAAAATGATCATGTAAGCATGTTAGTCAGAATAGGGGCTTCAGACATTGACATCAACTCTTTGTTTATGAGAGAACTCATCAAGAAACAAAAAGTGCATATATAAGCTAATATCAGGAATGTAGATGTCAGATGTCAATGTACCTAGTATGTACTATTTACACCTTTACGGCATATTGGCAGACATTAAGTTAATATTTCCTTGGAACCTGGTGTAAGCGGACTGTGAGTGCGATAAGCAAGCAGTCTGGTACTCATATTGCAGTATGAATCATTCAAGAAAATCATAGCTACAGTTTGATGTATAGAAACGATGAAGAGTGGTAATATATGGGTTGTGGTGGAATCGTTAGGCTGACTAACTTGCGTGGTGGCGCTGAGGGGTATCACGTGTAATTACTAATACACTCCTGGGACAATCATAAGGGACTGTGTTCTATTGTATATAAGATATCCATATGTATGCGGGTTTACCGCTGTATATGGACTCAGCCTAGAAGGCCTTGTCGTTCTTCTCCCACTTATCCTCATCCCATCCGACCATCGTCACGATTCCGTTCCTGTCCATAAACTTTTCCTCGTCTGCGACGACAGTCTTGAGGTATTCTTCAGAGGCGAACACCTGAGTTTATTGAAGTTAGCTTGCGAAAATGAATAGAACCATTCAGAATGCGACACACCTCCAGCAACTCCTCTAAGCTATTCGCCCACATGCTGGCGGCTCCATCATAGCTCGCCATGCTAACGCCGAATTTACTCAGATCGATGGAGCTATCCGCGTGGAATTGCGAGTACTTGACAAGGTTTCGGCGGGCAGTAGGGTTTGAAAGAAAGACCTTGGAGTGTTCCTCAGACCAACTAATAGCGACAAGTGGTAAGAATAGTAGATCACCGAATTAGGAGTAAAACCAGAAACAACTTATTAAGGACGTACTACTTGTGGAATTCTTCATGCGACATTCCATCCTTCTTTTTAGTGAAAAATGTGATTTTGACAAGACGCTTGTTGTTTGGTGTCGAAGTACTTGCTGACGCCATCCCGACTTGCTTCCACATTGAAGTAGGTTTAACGGTGAAAAGGGAAGATTGCTGGAAATTGCTTCATAGGTAAAGAGGGTTATTTGATTCTATTAAAGTGAACTGCCTCATTTATATCTCTCGAACATATATCACACATATCATAAGTCCAGCTATGTGTGCCATCATCCGGGTAGTTCATCTACCGTGTCGCCAATCGTCAGAGAGCAAGTCGGATTGAAATTACCCCAAGAGATCGGTAGTCGGGGCCCAATACGAGCGATCTCCTATTTTCAAACATTGGGGACTTAGTATCGGAGAGATTTATGTTCCCATTCTCTATATCGGGATACTTAGAGGTCTATTGCATGCTCATTCATTCAGAAGTTCAAATGGAAATGTGACGCCATACTCCATGAGCCTGCTGAGATATAGGGATAGTTGGTTTCTGTTTTTTTCATGATTGGATATGATCATACGAGCTCGCGTTTGCGTATTTGAACCGTGCAACTGGTCGATGGTCGGCACGGCAGTAATCACAGGGGATTTCGAACTGCAGCGATACATGTAGATCCGGGGAATTAAGGAAGCATCGGGATTTTATCTCTAGTTCTGGATTTCAGGTTAGTAGTAATACGACATACTAGTAGGTAGTGGGCGGGAAATAATTCATGAGACACAGATTATGAATCCCATAGATACATTCTTATAACAATATTGAGGCCCCAAGAGGCACCGACGCAGAGTTGGATTCATCGCCGCCATGTGACGGAGAGTCGGCAACCGTAGCTGCGAACTATCACGCTAATTATAGGAATAATGATAGAAATATCAGAATCCTCTAACTCGAGTGAAGTGTAAGGGCTACTTATTGAGATAGGCCAATTGCTACTACTCGCAATAGACACTAGATGCCATTCCTTGAACGACTAACTCATGAATTGGTGTCACTATGAGCACTAATGTAGAACCTCGTGTAGATATGACATTGTCAGACTTGACGAGCACCGTAGCAACAGTGATCTATATGATGAATGATTAGAGAATAAACGTGATGGCGTCGTAACGGAAAAATCGTCACATGGGGGTATCTGTCGTTTCGACAGGTAATACTCATATATGACCCAGGAATTGCACGCTTGCTTAACTCCGTTATGGAATTCATTCATGATTGTCAGCATGCTACGGCAGACCATGACAGTAGACTCAAGGTCCGGTAAGTGCTGACTCACCATTCACCACACAGGTGCTATTGGAACTCAAAATAGTATCTTTCCCAAAGAAAAGTTGCTGTGTCGGTTTTCAATGCCTGATGAAAACCTCAGAATAGGAGGATTGCCTAAACATGAGAATGGCGCTTCGCTCGGACGCGTTCATCAACATACCAGAACAACACCGCCTGGATCTAGGCATCATCCATCAACCAGACCCCCGCATCTACCTAATATATGTTGAGCGGGGGCATTAAAGTGAAGCCTGGGTTATCGGATAAGCAATATGCTGACTTCTGCGTTGAATGCCGGCATCGTATATATCCTAGTCCAATATTGGCATCGGTAAGCAGGACATTATGCTCTCTGTTGTAGCTAGACTAGGTAATAGTTAGGGGTCCTTTATCAACTGAGCCTCACCATGGCATCGTCTTGACGCGTCCAGTTGGAGAGACCCATGGTAGATGTCCTGTTCTCTGACCTAACTTAAAACGATGAGTTATAGGCAATCAATCCAGCTAGATTGTCAGATCCGACGATAATATGTTGGTTGGGGTGGAGATGGAGACCGCGGATTGGCCATCATACGGTCTGCGCCGCGCGCCGCGTACCACATTGAACGCCCGGGGTTACTTGAGTCTTGAGTTGCATCCACTACAACTGCAGATCCGGGCGACAGCTTTACCCATCCGAGATAGATAGACATCCATGGATGGCACCATGCAGACAGATACTACTATGTATTAGACAGCCTTGCAAGGCACTTCTGCACTCGAAGTTGGTGCGGCTGATGGGCTTTTCACAGCTAGCCTTGAGATCCAGCTCCTGGGTAGCATTGCTTAGTTAGGTAGGACTTCAAGGCAGATAGGCAGAATCGGCATTCAGCTTCAAGCGATGAGCGGTGAATAGAGCAAATAGCTCAAGGCTATCATCGGAATTGTTGAATTGTTGAACTTGAAGATTTCGCCCGTCAGAATTAGGTATAAGGTATAGATAAGCGTAATATGAAGAATTTCCAAGGTTGATAAGCGTCGGTGGCATTTCAAGGTTTTCGAAGGAATGAAAGATGAAACGTGGTTGGATAGGAAGGGATAAGTTACAGTAAGTGTCGATTCATTGGTGAAACGACAAAACCTTAAAAATTGTCAAAACGAAACACTTAGGTAAGCAAGAACTAAGTACTAAGAACGAGGACCACCTGGTGACTGGTCAAGGCCTAAGGAGCGCCCCCCATACGTCATTCATCCCTTTTGGTCCGTTTCTCCGCCCCCCGAAGAAAGTTCAAGTTATTACTGTTCCATCACACATCAGATTATTGGATCGATAAATTTTATCGTCGCATCGTCAATCGAATTAATTAATCTACTACCGAGAACCAAGATCCGGGGGTTTTCAACTTCGTACTAGGTAAAACGCTTCCGCGCCATCGCCCTTAATTCCCAACATCACGGTTTCCCTTAGCACAACAAACACGAGGCCTTACATGCGTACTTAGTAGTATATCGCGGCGAAGCGCTTCATCCTAAAGTGGCTATGTTTCGCGGTGTTTTCCATATTCAACCCCATGGATCTTGACGTGTTCCAGTGGAGAGAATATCATCACAAAATCACCAAATTGATTGATCTGATGATCAAGTCGCGTAAGACGGTGATGAAGGGTCAGGGGAAAAGCCGCGATTCCCAGGCCGTCGGGTCACTCCGTTGGCCGCATGATGCTTTCGCCAAAACACTGGACTGTGGCACGGCTACACAGCATCACAACACAAACAAGCACCGTTTCGCGTATCGCTTTGCAACCCGTCGGCGTGAGTTGATAGAAGGCATAATGAAGGCAAAGTCAAAGACGGCTCACCGGCTCAGACCGTCATTGATGATCCTCTTGGCTCATTCGTAACGAATCCACCAGCCAACTCTCAATCCGCTCAATCCCTCTCTTCTCCTTCAAGTAACCGCCATCACCGACGCCATCAATGGACGGTGGACACCGTTGCGCTTACCTAATAAGGGATCGAGGGAGTCGGCGTGTTGTAACAAATCGAAAATCCGCCAGCTCCCATCCCCAGTTCCCAGTTCCCAATCCCCGATGTTTACGTATAACAAGCATGTGATTATTGTCGATATCCAACCCCAACCAAGAAGGATGTTGGGGATTTTGGCGAGTTTGAGATGAGTACTAGGTAAGAGGTAAGGAGGTACCAAGACTTAAGTAAGCCCGGCAGAAGAGCCTTATGGTTCGGAACTATCGAATAGAATCCTTCGGCTCGGCTAACCATCACCACCAAGCAGCACCATCGTCAACTGCACGGTGACGCACATATCGCTTGAGCCGATGTCTTCTTCTTTTTTTTTTCCTTATCACATTCCTATAATCGTTTAGCAGGAAGGCCCTTGGAGAAGAGCCTCCCAGCTTCTCCCGCGAAACACGGAAGGATCCAATCGAATCCGATCGGCGGTTTCGAGAATATTTGGTTATCCGTGCTTTTTCTTCCTAGCCCATCCTTACGGATGTTCCGTGTGGAGACGCAAAGCCAAGATGGATTTGTTTCCTACCCAGAAACTTTTCCTAAGATTCCCATTAAATATAACTATAATAGTAGCCCTAGAGGTTTTGTCTTCCTCTCGGCGAAGAGCCGAAATTCCTCCTTGGGTATATTTTCGGAGTTGGTAGAATCTGCGCCCCCAGATTTCGACGGACGTTGGCTTGCTAACTATACCACCGCGGATCGTTTGAGTTTTTTTCTAGCTTCGTTCTATTTCCAGGATTCGGCTCCCTTTTCCTGCATGCGTTCGCCTTCGAAGCGCGCGCTGTATGAATACCTAAGGAGGCACAGGCACAGTTCCACAGCGTTGCGGCTAAGTGCCAACGGCCGTTGTCTCGCGTAGTGTTTGTGAAAAAGGATAGACGACCAATGTCGAAGCCACTATTCACTATCATGAGAGACTATAGAACTTAGGGTCTCGGCGCACCAGCTCTATTCGGAAGATTATGGGTAGTACGGCTTAGTATGTATGTACATTAAGCATCAAAAAGCCGAATAGTAACGGCCCCCAACCCCAGATCGATAGCGCCATCTGTCGCCTATTTCTGGAATCCTTCCTGCCAAATGCCGAGGACCTGCATTTGCAGCCAGCAGATCGGTGCATCCGAACAAAACGTTACCTAGCATTAAACGTCTACTATACCTCGGAAGTTACCACACCACCACCTACCTTCTATAGTAATCGACAGCATCGCTGTCCGGAACCTACATCCAGAGGATGCGATCAAGCCGATCTTGCATATCCGCACATAGGAAAGGATTAAGTGACCCAAACATAGTCGACGAAAGGCTCACACTCTTCCCTATACAATGACCGAGGACGACAATTACATAATTGGGACCCAAGTAAGATGGATAACACGAGTACCAAGGAAATAACACGAACTGTAACAATGCATACCCAGAACATGGAGCCCTAGATATGGAGCCTATAGGCATGCATCCTACGTTCCTACAATATGCCTTAGTATACTCACCGCTCCCGTACCTAGTACACTACCACTGTAGACATTGACAATCCACGTATCACAGATTCGGAGAAAAAAAAACTCAACTTGATTGAGACATTTTATGTGTTACCGAGTATAGTATTGTCCAATTCAGTAAATCGACTATGTAGTTTAACTCTATCGGTCCGACCGACAGCTCTCCCAGATCAGGTCCCCAACCACCACTTTGTGATACCGCGCCCGACTGCTCGTCAAGACACCGGCGCGTCGTAGTACCACCGAGCCCGCGTAAGTGGTGGCCGTCGCAGTAATCGGCGATCTCAATCGCCATAGCAGAAACAAAAAAAATCGAAGAATTCACTTTTTTTCTCGTTCTCCAGAAGACCTGAAACACCAATGATGATATGTATGTTGTAGTTGTAGTAGTAGTATATTGACCCTTCTTCCCGTGGTAAAAAAGGGCTCCAGTAGTATACCGTCTATGCGGAAGGCCGGAGTATGCGATGCCAAAATGCAGCAGATGTAAATGCTTTCTTCTCTCCGAGAGAAAAAAAATAACTAATCCCTAATTATGCCCGTGCACTCCCCCCCAAATCCCTAAAATGTATTGTGACCCCCCCGAATAATACCCTATTTGCCCCATACCATTAGAAGTAGAACATGACAAAGCAAAACCATCGAGGGAAAAAAAGAGCTGCGAAGTGTAGTAGGTATCATGACGATAGGGTTCCACCCTTTTCTATCAAGTTTGAAAAAAAAAGTAAAAAGAGCAATCAGTTAACGACCCCCTTTTTGGTTTCTTTTTCGTGCCTAGCACTACTCGTAGCGTTGCTGTGTGAATACGCCCCATTCCCCGATGTAGTAGCAGCCCCAAAAAATCCATATCCCGGAAAAAAAATGACAACCTAGAACTCCTGGCTATGATGCAGTGAAACCAAAACCGCCTGTCCCGTCACCGCTACAAAGGGAATCGAATCAACGCGCGCTACGTGCTGATGTCATTTATCGCACGGCGATTCCACCGCCAAACATGCGCCCCCACATCCCCCGTCCAGTACGCGCGCGCTTCGCCTTCGCGCTGCCGTCTTGCATGGCGCGCAGGTCGTCTGCGCTGATCTCGTAAGGGAGGAGCTGCTTCTTGCCCGAGGTCGGGTAAGCCCTGGCTGGTGTGTCGAGCACGACCTCGACGGGCGAAGCGTACAGAGAACCATCGTACAAGCAGCTGGTGTCGTCGGGATCCGACAGCGGCGTCGAGGACCGCGAGTGCTGGCGCGAAGATACGGAAGAGGCGTAGGAGCTTCCGCTGCTGACGCTGGCGGACGAGCTGTAGACGAGTTGAGGCGGCGACATGTCGTCGTGGACCATGCGGATGGTCTGCTCCGGAGGCGTGCGCGCTCTCGAGTTGCCCCGCGATGAGGGGGGAGTGGGGAACTGGTTGGAGGCGGCGGCCCAGGCTTGGGCTTCGCGCATCTTGCGCTGGTCCTCCTTGCGCTGCATGCGGCGTGCGTGCGAGGCCTCAATGTGCTCGCGGATCGGGGCTAGGAAGGGGTCCAGCTCGCGGTAAAGATCATCCTCGGTAATGCGTAATTCCCACTCCAACAAGAATAGTAGTTGCTTCTCCATCAGGTTGACCTCTGTCCGGCTGAAGCCAAAGCTGTATCCATCGGCGCTCATGTGGCTGTATGTTGCCCAGTGCTTGTTCTTGGGCGAGCTGTCGTTAAGGTACTTAGCCGCAAGGATCAGAGCGGCTAGGAAGATCCGGTGCGTTGTGCATCGTAGTCCCTTGGCCATGGGTTGTAGGCGAGACCGTAAGCGGGTCAGGTATACTAGTGTGGACATGAGAGTGGGGACCTGAACGTTAGATGATCGGACTAGTTGAGTGATGAACTCCTCCAAAGTCGGTAGGCCGCTGTCGTCTACTCGGACTGCTTTAGGAGAAGGCGTCCTGGGTGGCGAGGGATATTGCGACTTGTGTGCCGGCGGGGGCATCATGTTGGGGTCGCATTGGATGACATCTCTTGCTGCTTGTGCTAGATATTGTATCATAGCCGGGCTGACTGGTTTGTAGACAAAGTGCTCGAGAGCGGCGGCGTTGAGCTCGCTCATAGGTATCCTAGATGTCGACGACATGTTGTATGTGTATGTGTATGTGTGGTGTGGCGAAGGTAGATCAAAAATGTGTCGATATATTCCACGGGTTGGAATATATAGAAGAGCAGCAATGGCAACGCTAAGGTGATAAGTCAAAAAAAGAAAATCCGGGGAATAGAAGATGTAAAGTTGGGATATGAGATTGATAATATATCAAACCAACGGTGGGTACGTAGGTACTTTGTGGGAATATGGGAAGGGGACTCGGGATGGGGAGGATGTGAAGTGGATGAGCTTTGGTGGATGGGTGTATCACGAGGCGAAGCCCAAGGTCATATCAGACTGACAGACTGACTTAGAAGGCGTAACAGTGAACCACCCACTAAGGACGCAACTTCCGATGCAATCTAGGTTATGTGGTTATGTACCTATGTATTGATGTATCGAGGTATCCAAGTACTTAGATACACCTGGCAGTTGCAGTTGCTGTGAAGGGTGAAGGGTGAAGGGGGGTGCGTAATTGTGTGTGACGTGAGGGTGGTCGAGGCTGAGTCCGAGTTACCGGGTTAATCTGGGCTAATCGATTTCTCCCTGGAAAGATCGACTGCTTGACGCGCAAAAGGTGACTAGATTCCTAGCACGGCCAGGCTTGGATTCCAGAATAAAAGCGGAGACAAGTGTCAGGGGTATTTGCGAAGCCTACCAAAAAGGAGCGGGCAAGCTAAGCTAGGGTAGTGGCAGGTGCTAGGTGCAGCTGCTTGAGCGGGTGTTCAGGGTGTTCAGATGCAAGCCAAAATGCAAGCCAAAATGCAGGGGGTAGGGGAGGGGGGGAGGAGGAGGAAGCCGCCTAAGGAATGGTTAGGATGCCTAGGAAGCTAAACAAGCTAAACAACCTAAACAACCTAAAGGAGTCTGGAGTTTCCCGGATGTGTCCGAACGGGGTTGTTTCCCAGCTGCCCAGGTAGAATCGGAAGAGTAAGGTGCGTTACGGCAGGTTACTCGTCGGTCGCGGCGGCAGTCCCGGCTTTGCCTCGGGAGATCGGTGCAGACGAGTTAAGAACACTTTAACCAAATTAACAAGTTAAGTGTACGAATGTGAATGATCGTTTTTTCGCTCGAGTCCGGCAGCGAAGGATGTGACAGATTAGAATGGATTTTTGGATTAAATAATTCTTGTCTTGATTCGTGTTTCGCCAAGAAACAGCAAAAAGAGGACAGAATTATGAAACAAAAAAATAAAGATCGTATAGATTGCCCAGATTGCCGGGGTAACGAATTCGATAACTAATGCGTCTACGCAATTTAGTTGTGGCTTTGGTTTCTATCGTGAGAAAGGTGGAATTCCTTTGCTTTTTTTTTCTCTCTTCCGTTTCGGAAAGTTGGATCGGTCTATTAGTGCTGTACGAATGCGATGCGAAGGCTTTAATATTAATGCCTATGGTGGCTGACGTGGACGCGGACAGGTTTATTCGGGAAGTATTCGGAATGTACTGAATAGCACCTAGAACACTACCGAATCGATTATAGCTTGGTAGCTTATAGCTGATGGTTGACGATGATGGCAAAAAATCCAACTCAGCAACTAAGCGGCTAGTAATGAGTGGCAAAAGATGCACAAAACCCCCAAAAACGAAGGCGAGGTTCCCGAACCGGCGGAAGACCTAGAATTTGCTGGACGCTAAATGCAAGATGCGAGATGCGAGATGCTGATGCTGATGCCCAATTCGTAGGGTTAGGAAGCGATCGAACCGGTTCAACTGAGCCGAATGCTGAAGGAGCTTAATGCGTCGAATGCTTTGAGCGAAGGTAATCCTCCGAATCGGTAGGTAATGCTTTGCGTACTACTAAGGTAGTAGTAGGCTAAAACGCCGCGATGTAGAATCAAAAGAGACTGACGAATCTATGGGTTGGCGCTGACGAACTAGCAAAAGTGGCACCCGATTATCCCGAAAAGCCTCAAGGCGCAGCTTGTCAATTCGGAGGGGTAGCCAGGGTCTTATAAAAAGTGAATAATGAATTAAAGATAAAAAAGATTGAGATGAATCCGAGTCACGAGGACTTTGTTGTGGTAACACTTTCGAAATAATCGAAATGAAAATAAGAACAAACCAGAATCAGAACGGAACACCGCAACTTGGAACTTGCTTTGATCGCCTAGATGTGTGTGACCAGTTGTGTCTTGTTCTGTATTCTTGTCTTGTGTCCCGCAAAAAAAGACCTTGTGAAGAGGTGCAAACGAAGCCTGATATATAATAAGATCTACCCAAGTTTTATTAAGACCGGGGAAAGCTCTGTCGATCCTATCAAGGAGGTTGTCGTGGAAAAGAGGGGCACAAGGGCACAGATTCTCAGATCGAAGAAATGTATAACCATTAATTGCCGGATAGTCTTATCAGAGGGACGGCGATGATGATAGACTGGCCTGAGTCTACTAGGTAACAAGTACGGTAAAGTAGTACTTGTTGAGTGGTAAGAAATAATAAAAAAGGTGGGTTCGTATCGTCAAGAAATTCGTATCAGTCGTCAACGTGGGTGTGTTGTCTGTCGTAATGCGTAATAGGGAAAAAAAAAAGCTAGACCGGTTCCCTTCTTTCGTCAATACTGTCGAAACAGGACCAAACTCATTCCACTCAGTGGGTTTCTCTTTTGGGCGGTTTCGGGTTCGACTAGTGTGGTGGAAATGTCGAAATGTCGAAATACCGATGTGTCGATTATTGCTGTCGATGATGAAAGGGAAGATGGATGGAAGGGATCTGGGGAAAGGAGTGTGCGGTTCTTAGATCTATATCTACTTTTTGTCCCTTCATTACTTCTTCACTTTTCACTTTCTTCCTCCAGGGGTTTTTCCCCGATAGGGTTCATCTGTTGATTCGCGAGGTATGTAGAAGGCATGTAGGTTGAAGCAGGGACCCCATCGAGGACCATCCAGCCCATCCAGCCCGTCCTGCCCGTCTTGCCTATTCGCCCCTAAGCCTAAGATGAACACAAACAGTTCCCCCCAAAAGGCTGGAGCCGCGATGACATGAATGGCTGTGAGTGGCTAACGGCTTACAACTCATCTAGAGGGTCCGCCCGCCTACAGTATGCGCCGCATGATCCCTTGGATTGTTTGGATTGCTTGAACGGCAAGAATGACAGTGGCGGGTGAGTGATTCATTGGTGTAAGTGGTTCAGAGATTCAAGACATGAAACAAGCGAGAGAGGGCTCGGGGTGTCGGGGGTACTGGACCAAGAAAACTCGCTGGAACCACCCGGACCGCCTACAGGGGGCCACTAGTAGCCAACTAGGTGCTAGATATGGAGAGACAGTGGCAGCCCACACTACACCGTAGTACCGTAGTACATACGTAGCAAGAGCGACCTGGGCAGCTGGGTAATAGCGCTGGGTAGCGCTGGGTAACGCTAGGGACAGGGCCAGTGGGCCACAGGCATTCGCCAGTGATACCCGTATGCTGTATTAGAAATTTAGACCTGATCCATTTGCGTATCGAGGGTTCCAGTTAGCGCACTCATCTAACTCGAGGACTAGCCGCAAATCCGCGAATCCGCAAGATCCAATTGTTTCCTGTCCCTTTTAGCCAATCAACCCACAATATCGACCTCAACCTGCTCAACTAGGAATCAAAACTGCGCTGGGCAAAACGTGAGCAAATCGTTGTTGACATGTAGGCCGCCTCTGTTGCGACCCCTTCAACATACACTACTACATACTACATACTACATAGAATGCATCTAGGTATGCATATCTATGTTTAGGTCACGGATATCCTTTCCACGCGTATCTTGACCTTGGCCGTTGATAACGTCTGACAATAGTTATGTAGGTAGTAGGTAGGTCAGGTGGGTGCCCTTGTTGTCGAAAATAATGACCTACCAATAGACCTGCATCGAAATCGAATACTACTACTACATCCATAGTGAGTCGTGACAACTCCGGGAAAAGTAAGCCGCAGACAGGTTGCTGTACCTGAGTAAACAGTTACACCTGATCGAGGCCAATCAATCTTGCATGGCCAGGAACCCAGGAACAAGAGACAAGCTTTGACCCCCTTTGCAGAATATTCAATAATATTGGTTCGTTCAAGTTGTATTCCCATCATGGATTTCGACATTTCGACATTTCGACGATAGTTTCGTCTATCTTATCACCCAGGCCGCCCTTCTCATACATATGTAGCAGTACGTATGATCGTCCCAAGTCATTGATCTACAATATGCTATGCTTTTCGTCGAAACGAAACGTACATGGGTGATCAACCTGACCTAGTCACCCCAGGTCTTTCTCCAGTTTTTGATTCTTCAATCGCAAGGTACCGTTTGGACCAATCCATGCTTGGCAGATCTTGACCGACTCTTTTTTTGCCAGCTTACCAGCTTAATACCATCTTACCTAGGTAAGACGTTGACGCATCCTCAAGCAGCAAGGCATGTCCAGAACGGGTAGAATTATTGTTTAATTGGTGGGGTGCGTTTTTGGGATAAGGGAGCCACCTTGCGATTAGTGGTTTTTCGCCTTTCTCTGCTATGGTATATGCTGTGTTGTGCCGTGTTGTGCTGTGAATGCTATGCTGTGGCAAGGTCCGCGCATGAGGCGAAGGGAACACATTCCAAAGACAGCCTCGAAAAAGTATTGTCGCGGATGGTCTTGTTATCATTGGCCACCCTCGCCTCCCCTACACCCCCTATCTGGATTACGACGCCTTGGTAGCCATACATGCAACTCTACTCTACTATTCTATCCAGGAAATACAAGCATTAGTACAAGCATTGTGGCATAGTAAACTTGACAGAGGAGAGATATTTCCCCGGCGGAATCGTATGCTTGTTGAATGCCCTCGAAACAATCTCTATAGGTTCACATATCTGACATATCTGGAAAGCCAACACCCTCTAATATCCATTAGTGCTTCCTAATGTGGACAATATGTCGCCGTTATGGCGTTTCAAGATTTATCCGAGATCTCACTCCCGTGCCCCTTCAAATCAATATCTGAATTGACATCACTATCACATACGTCAATCTGACTGGAATGGAACTGCCCTTCTGTCCGAGCTCGATCCCTTAGCTCAGGGGGAGGGGGAGGGGCGTTTTTCTCTCTCTCTCCTATCTTGCCTATCTGGTCTCTAAAGCCTCGCATTCCATGACCCGTGAACCTCGCCATGTGGCGTTGGCCGTGCAATGAACCGGTGTTGTCTTATCCAGCCCTAGCGAACGATCTTACTAGGTATAGTCGACCCGATCAATTATTATCTTTTACCACTACAGTTACCACTATCCCTAGACCCCTGAATAGCCTACATCGTGGCCAGGGTAGCAATAATGGAAAGCCCCCAATAACTTTAAAAAATTGATTGCAACGTCACCAGCATTTCAATCTTCGTATTATTAATATTAGCTTCGTACAGCAGTACATAACATTTTCTTAATAGAGCAAGCAAGTTGGCCATATCTATATCCAGCAGAAGGAATACACCGCTTTTGACCGAACTACTTTACATAGTAGTATACACGCTGCACCCAGACCGATTATCATGGGAACGAAGTAAACCAACGTACCTATTAAGAGCCAAGACTTCACCGCCGTTAAATATATGTATCATTATACATACGTACCACCTATATTCGCATGAAATAAAACTCGTTCGTCCAGACGGAATTCATAACCTAGCTGGGTACCTGCAGGCGTATACATGGCGTATGCATGCGTACTATTTGTTGTTCATATCTGATCCAGGCCAGAGAAAAGGACGGTTTAGCATTGAAAAAGTCCCGCTATTGGCTAGAACAATCTGAATCGAAACAATCCAGGTCGTCGAGGCCCATCCAATGGATGCGGCCGCCTATAAGTTATGCCGTGTGGCTGAAGACTAGACCCCCTGGGTTTCCCCCGCGGACAGGCATTGGCTCGGTAGACCAAATGGCAGGTGCCGATAAGTCAGCCACTTTAGGTACCTATGCGTGCCTTTTTTGGCCTCGGCCTCACGAGTTCACGAACATTATGGGGGTAGTCCATTGGACAGCGCACCCATACATACATTACCATACATGATACATACATACACGAAGAAAAGTAGACCAAAAACAAACAAACAACACTATAAATCAATATTACATCCATCTACACGTTGCAGAAGCAAGGCACTATAGACGGACGTGACGTTACGATGTTGAGATTACTCTGAATAGAATTATGCCTCGAATAACAATAGAAAAACCACTCAACACGACCGTGGTGCTGCTGAAATGCATCAGTAGAACCTGTTTTCTGACCCAACCCTTTTCAGCAGCACAAGGAACATTTTGGGGGGTGTGAAGAGCCTCGGTCGAGCTATCCGTCAAAATATGGAGAAGAATGGGGAAGCCCAAGGTGTGGCTCATCGAATGACCATACGCTGAAGAAGATGGTCGATCCCCTTCCCAAAAGGGGAGGGCTAAGAGTTGTGGCTTACTGCTGTATGTCTCGCGAGTCCCGCTGACGGAGGGGTCTATAAGGCTTTCGTTTCTTGATATATCCTCGGCCCTTCTTAGCCGCCCGCCGTTCGACGATTATAGTCCTTACTCCCGTGTGGCAGCCAGCTTGCGGCCGTTTTAGAGGGATGCCTCCCGTCGGTCGCGCGTCGCGGGTGGTGTAGAAGACTCAAACCTAGCCGCACGGGGGCATCTATACCGATGCATGTTTCTCTCTTACGCCGTCGCGAGTGCTAAAGTGCGTTTCTAATGGATGTTTCTATGGGATACTCCGATTGCTCCGCTCTGGCCGTCGCCCGATGCACTTTTCGCACTTTTCGCTCCATCCCACTATAACGCCGACCAATACACGCGCAAGCCCTCGCACACACCAACCTGCTGAGTCCGGTGACCGAATAGATAATAGCAATTAGGAAAAAAAAACCTTACGATATATTGATGATGTTATGATTACTGTCTCTTAGCCCTGGCAAATAACGAATCGAAGCTCTGCCAGATGCGACACCAAATTGTCCGGCTGAACTGCATGTCTCGACGTAATGGAAGGGCACATCAGCACGTCTCCAAAAAGCCCTCGTCGCATAGGCTAGTCGGTACGTCCGTGTGTTCCGAGTCTCGGTCACAAGCTTCAAACGACAGAAAATTGGAACCAAATCCGCTGAAACACGCATATTGCACCTTTTTTTCTTCTTTCGACTATTTCATTTACTATGTGGGTACATTACACACAGACAATGCGATGGATGCGATGCGTTCCCGTCTCTAAAGTAGTAGCGCTTGCGAAGCGGAGGCCTGGCGGCATCTTCGAGGCTGGGGCGTCTAGCAGCCGGCTCCTCGCTATGACGCGGCTACCGTCGTATCAGAGCTTCTATCTTCGCATGTCGCATATCTGCTTCCGTGCGGCGGCTATTCGCTTCCCTCGAGCATCCTGGGACCTGGGTAGGTATTCAAACCACCGCGAGCCGCCCCGTTTCAACAGGCGCAACGAAGGGAGGAGCGGGATGTAGCTATCCCGTCTCGTCTCGTCCTGCCGGGATATTTTCACCAAGCGCCGCCAGACACCATACCTACAGGCCCCCTACGCACGGTGGGAGGATCCGGGTAGGAACATCGTACATCCATAGCTATGCAGACATACCTGTATCGCCCCGAACCCCAGATTCTGTATTAAGTAATAATGGACATGTATATCGTAATAGCAGATAGGAGAAGCGAGCGTGAATATCCTGCTCAAGGACCGAGCGGCCCCCCCATGTAGGTACGCGCTTAATTTCCGTCCGAGCCAATCACGTCCGTGCCTCGCACCAAAAATAGCATACCGCGGCAGCAAAGCACGTAGGCGGCTCCATCGTACGCTATGAAAAGAAATATGAGATAATTAAGTCATTAAAAAATGCGAAGTGCGGGATGACGTTCGCTAAATGCTCGGTAATCTAACTATACGGCAGTCTGTCAGTCCTATGGATGAATGTAGTTAGGTATGTATCTCTGGGCATGGGACGCTAAATCCTTCCGGCGTGAGAAGCCTATCGTGAGTGGGCATGTGTGTATGTAAGGTTCGGCGGTAAGCATTCTATATTGCGGTCTTAATGAGTCAAATTAATATGCAGAAGGGCCGTTAATGCTACTAGATCGTGAGATCGTGGGAGTAGTTGGGCGTGTCGATCCACACATTCTTTTTTTTTTTACAACGGCTCAACTTTTGACGACGATGTTGAATCCGCCAGGCAGGCAGGCAGGCAGGGCGTGGGCTAAATGTGGAAGCCTACGTGCATTCCAAGTTATTGTATCTTCAACGCAAAATAACCCAATGGGCATGTTCTTAATTCTTCGATACATCCATAGCAGTCTCGGTTGCGTGTAATTGGACCCATGAAGTAATAGTAAAATATTCCTTTTTTTCACTGCAGACCCCTCGCGAACTCATACCCAGTCCATTTTTAGAAGCCAAATATTAATTTGATATTTCCTACGAGGTATCGTCTAGAAACCATCTAGTTGTTTCCAAGTCAAATATTGCTACCTAAAAGGCACCCAAGTGCAGTCATGCATCTCTTGCAAGCCAAACCGGTCTTACTTCATTCCATCACTGCCTCAATGGGGTAAAAGGGGGGAAAATAAGCTACATTCAATATTTCAAATATTTGTAAAAATGTTCTTCTAAGCCCCCTCATCCAATAATTCCATTCGAGCCATCCAGAATCGCCAGAGTAATGGTAGAATAAGATTAATCTTATCCCCATACGATGTCGAGTGGCCAAGCCCGGCTATGCTACCGGTAAAAGTGGGCCTCGTACATCGGCCCCCGAGGCATCCGGAAGGCTGAGCCCGGATTCTAACGGTAGCTCTTTCTTCCGGATACAGAATCCTTAGACGCTTGGCTTGGTATTGAAACGGTTTGGCGCAAAGGGGCTCGGAATGATACATGAGGAATTTGTGAGCGTATCGACAATTTCGGAACACTTTGTCGATGTAGATACTTGTGTATATGAAATGGTTTAATAGTTTCATAGCACTCGATCATATGTCGAATAACAATACGAGCAGAACGTTGTACCAGGCTAACCCTAATGAGCTATCACAGCCATAGTAAGTATCGTCACTGAAAACTCGGAGTCTCAGATTCGTCATAGAGATTGCTCAATAGAAAATTTCTATTTTATCATCGCTTCAGATGCTACCTAACATTGCAAAGTCCGCCGACCACTGCGTCATGAATAGAAAATGGCGTCAAAGTCGTCGTCAATCAACAAAGCGCCTCGTACATCAAGTTGAAATCTTCGTAAAACCTGCGTGAGAAGTAGAGTCTAAATATCTCAAGAGCGTTTCACGTATTTCCTAAACGATCAATCTCGTAATTGTTGGTCACATCCCTTGCCCCTTTCCGCCCCTATTGCCTCCGCCACGATCCGCGTACGCCCGTACGTGTCCCAATTCATTCCGGAGGCAGCCCTAGCAAGGCGGCGTTTTCATTCCTTCATTTTAACGTAGTTGCTCGGGAATATTCCGTGTCTCGAGCCAATCATACCAGTCCTAACATGAAAATTAGTACTCAAACCCCAACTACTCTCGTAAACTGGATCGTATACTTACCACCAATCGTTGTCACTATCCGTCTTCTTCAACACCGTAATAATATCACCTTTCTTGAAACCCAAGTCACCCGGCTGGTCTGCCTCAAAATTGAATAACGCAATAGCTTCATTCTTCTTCATCAATGCCTGCTTGCTTGCGAAATTTGGTTTGGGCGCTGCGGGTCTACCAGGCCCTATTTTCTTCTCGTCTTGGTAGCCACCCACTGGAGCTGAAGCTCGGTGATCGCGGTATGAGTAATCATTATCGTATCCTTGGTTCCTTGTTACTGTGTTCGATCGACTGACATTGCTACCACTGGCCGGCCGGTCATACACATCGTCTTGCCAAGTGGTTGCACGCCTCGGCGCGCCGAACTCAGTTTGTGCAGCAGGCTGTTGAGGTTCACCGTAAGCACTTCCCCGCTGGTTGTTCCATACTACATCGTCGTGACGATCATCGTAGACCGGAACGTCGTTGTACATATTGTCGTCCATGGTGCCTGAACGCACGCCCGCGAATATTCTGGAGTTGAGGACGGACATAAGAGGCCCAGCTTGCGGAGGTGGTCGTACGGCGCCTGTGAGGAGCTCTGCTGCCGTCCATCGTTGACCGTAAAGCTTCTCGTTCGCATCTCTCCGTTCCGCGATTACCGAACCTTCTAACGACACACCGGCAAACAGCCCCTTCGTCTTACTGTAGCTGAACACACCAGCTACGCTCTTCAGGGAAGCGGCACCAGCAGCTTCAGCGTTCCGTCCGACCGGCCCCGCCGCTATGGAGACATTTCCACCGAGTGTAATAGAACCTTGCTGCGAGAACGTCTTGACGGCGTGCGAATCGTTTAGGATGAAGACAAAGTCGGTCAATTCGAAACCTATCTGACCACCGAATCCACCTCCCGCTGTGAAGATAGCAGATGGCGCAGACCACGTACCGTCGTTTAGACGAGCGACGACGAGACCGGAACCGAAACGCGCGGATCCGAGGAAGCCGGCTTTAATGACGGTAAGGATTGCAAGGCCCTAGTTGATCATGAGCTTTTGTTTTTGCACGTAGGACTATTGGTTATAGCTTCAATCTAGATTCCAAGCTAAGAGACTACTTACTTTTGCGTTCGCGAGGACAGACGGGGGAATTATCTTGTCGGGACCGAATGCTTGGCGAGGATCGATGAAGGAAGTGAGAATCTTGCCACACTTTTTGCATTCCGCTGTTGAGATCATGAGCTACTAGTTTCGGGTGTATGGGGACAATTGCAGGCGCTGGAACGCGCGGGATTGCGCCTGATTACAGCTGGGAACTTACACGCCATAGACGACGGTAGAGGGTTGTTGATACCCATCTTGAGAGATGAGGGGTGTTCGTTGATAGCTAAACACGAAAGCTTTTCTTTTTTGGAATTCCGAAAGTGCCGAGCTGGAGTCGTTTGCGACGGTAAAGAAAGCTACTGAAAGCCGATTATCGTTTTTAGTTTACGAATGCCAATTGCGGGGGGCGAAAATCAGCAAATTGGGATATCAATGGCTCTGAATAAGGGATGACGAAGATATTAACAAGTTGATGGAATTCTTAAGCCTAGATAACACCGTTTACGGGTTCAAACATTCGTATATGTTGAGCAAATAGGTGGGTGGAAGGTTGGAAGGTTAAGCAATGACTAAGGTTGGCGACATATGGCTAAGGCATTATTTATTTGGGTATGATGGAAACACAAATTATGGCGTCGTCAGCTGAGAGATAGCAGGTAGCCCTGCCACTTCTAGCGGGGCAGGCGGCAACCACGGCTGCACAGCAGCTCGTACTTCTTGTACTTGTCGTGCTGGTAACCTCCAGGGCAATTACTTACCTACCTATGTATCACCCTGGGTATAGGATGTAGTTGCCTTGGAAGTTCCCTAGATATACCTATGCTTCGTACATGTACTAGGTATGTACCATGAGGCACCCGACAGCAATATACTTTCTTGGTACCTGAATTCATGCGATGAAGTCACCACATGTCAACCGAACAATAAAGCTGGGGTAGATGTCTGTGCAAACGATCAAGGTACATCGACGGTACAACTTTTAACTTTAGTACCGATACAAGCAACGCGTACACAGTACACTCACTAGCCACTCCAAATTGGCACTAAATCATTCACCAGCCACAACCTGCGTCATCTTCACTCCTTGCCGCCTCCTTTTTGTCACGGAAGACATCTTGTGTTTCTCCATTAAAGCCGGGTTTTGGGTAAAAAGGCATACGATAATACACTTCGGGAAAACAAAGACGACAATCAACCTGCGCCCGCGGCGGGCTCTAATATTGACGAAAACCACATACCTACTAAAACTATACCGATCTCTTATTCGCCACCGACCTAGCCTTCCGATTACCTAAGGACTTTTCTTCCACTTCCATCGCATTTGCATTGACACAGCACCAATTAGACGACTAATTGGTTCCCTCCTACTATTTCCACCATCTCCCTCGAAACCCTTCACGAGTACTATCCCAGAAATTCGAGATGTCGGAGGCTTACGAACGCGAGCGCCAGAACAACGCGCGACTAGAAGAGCTCTCCGCAAAAGTGTCCTCGCTGCGCGGTGTCACCGTCGACATATACGACAACGCCCGAGCGCAAGATGTCATCGACAACACCGTACGAGCCACCCCACCCCCCTCAACACGTCTCCTCCCCATATATCATGTCCCTACTAACAACAAGCTCCTTTCCATATAGTCTGATACCTTCTCTTCCATGTCGATGCAGCTAAAGGGATCCGCCGGTCGATTAGGTCGCATGGCGGCGTCGGGAAACAAAGTCGCCATCCTGAAGCTCTCCGGTATCCTTATCGGCACCTTCCTAGTCATATACTACATCCTTCGATGGATTTTCTAGACGACTCCTCGCGTATCGGCGTATGATCAACGACACGGAATACTATGAACAGAAACCTGAGGTGCCTGTTCAAATGAATGTAAGATGACTTGCTGTTAGTTTCGCACTCGACAGCACAGTATGACCCATGTGAGTGGGTGCTTGGTAGTGGATGAATCACGGAAGGGTCAATAGCATGACGAGCGTCTCGACTTGCCCTCGCGTGATCATGACGCGGCAAATGCTTCGGATGGAGTTACATCACCTAGGCACTTCTGCCTCGACATATCTAGACGGCATCGGTAGCAGCCCTGTTATATGAGAGGGCAGACTAGCCAAATTCTGACTGGCTCAACATCAGGGTCAGCAGTTCCTATAGCAGCATAGCACAGGCGTTATGAATTTAGCCTCGTTCATATGGATGGAATAAATAGTTTTCAATTGACAGCCCAATGGATTTATCTGGATTGACCTTATGTGCTGGCTCGTACAAAGTATTTGACAATAAGCTTTGATGATTAGCTTCATAAGACTACCCCGAGCATAACCAGAAAACGCGGTTACGCCTTGGCTCATTCTTCACAAGTCCAACCACTATTCTGTACAAAACGTCTGGTCTAGCCGAGTTCCTTAGTTTACACCACACGGCCTTGACATCACTGCCAAACGTTGGAGAATAAGTCCTCACTCCCAAATCCCCCGGCAGCCTTTGATCCAGTGTTGTTAGAAGTTCCCGTACTGCTCGTCCATCCACCGAATTCCTCATCAGCCGCTACTTTTGGCGCGGGGGCGAACCCTCCGGAGGCGCCTGGTACTATACTCTGGCTAGCAAAGGATCCACCGGCGCTGCCCCAGGCGCCGAAATCGTTACCGGCACTGAGAGATGGGGACTTGGCAGATAGTGGGCTCTTCGAAGCCGGGACCGGAACTGGAGCCGGAGCCGGGTTGCTCCAGGCATTTCCCCAGACATCCGAGTTGTTCAATGCGGACGTATTCAGAGAAGCAGTGGTGCTGGCGATAGGCGCTGGCCCGGGAGATGGCCTTGCTTGATTCGCGGAAAGGTTGAAAACGGAACCGGTTGCCGTTGGCGAGGGGATCGGTTTGGCGACTGGAGCAACAGTTGGTTGAGGTGCAGGATTAGACCAATCGAAGAGGTCGCCTAATCCTGCGGAGGAAGACTGTGCTGGTTTCGGCGCAGCTGCAGGGGCACCAAACGCACCGAAAGGATCCGATGTACTTGTCGAAGGTTTATGTTGCGGCGCCGGCTGAGCGGGCTTGGGGTCAAAGAAACTTCCTCCGCTTAGACTCGAGAACGAGGAAGCGCCAGGTTGGGGGGTAGATCGGTTACTAGACATGGTCGTTAACCCTGCGAAGGCATCGGGTTGAGGGCTCTTCGGCTTTGAGACGTTTCCGAAACTCAAGCCTGCGAAGGCGTCATTCAACCCTCCGCTAGTTGAACCCTGAGACTGATGCCCCATTGTTGGAGACTGTAACGTAGGGGATTGCATTGCCCCAAAGCCTCCAAATGATCCGGAAGAATGATGTGACGATTGCTGCTGCGGCGGCTGAGGTCGTGGGGCTGAAGCATAGAGAGATAGAATAGACTGCTTCAGGTCAGGCCTTGATTGGCCGCCTACACCGCCTGCATTGGTTGTGCTTGCTGGGCGCGGGGGAGCTGCCGGCGTCTCGCCTAAGAAATCTAAGCCCAGGAGCGAGTCTTTCGGGTTTACTGCTTTCGGGGGCGCTGGGGCTGACTTTGGGGGGACCTTTGACGAAGCGGGCCCGGCGGTGTTTGCTCTAGGAGGAATATCGTCACTACCGATGAGGTCTGCTTGAGGTGGCGGAGGGACGGCAACCCGTGATCCAGTTTGTTGGCCGACAGAACTCTTCCTGATTGACTCTTTCCTGTCTATACTTTGCTTTTCTTTCACAATGCTTAGCGGAACGTCATCGTCACCTTCGACATCTAAACTCGCAGGATCTGGCATGGGGCCATCCATTACCCATCGCTTTAGCTCATATTTGGTTCTGATGAAGTTCTCGATCTTAGCCTCGGAAGGGACGTGACCGGCGGCCAATTTAGATTCCCAATATTTATTGGCGCGCGCGTTACCCCAGCTCAGGATACTTTGTAGTTGTTCGTCGGTCCAGGCGTCTAGGTCGACAGACTTGACTCGCGATATGTGGGTTCCCATCCCTCGGTGGATTCCAGAACAACGAATGCAGATAAAGACGCCCAAGTTCCAGCTAGCCCATCGCGGGTCTGTGTACAGAAGTCAGAATTTTGCATAGATTGTAAGAGAAGTTAACTTCGGTTAGCCATGTTCAAGTGAACATACGTTTGTTTCGTTTACAATCGGCGCATATTTTATTGGCCTCTAATTTCAAGAGGCTCTTGATAGTTTGCGAGTTTTGGGCTGCCCTTTCGGCAGCTGGGTTGGGAGGACGTCTGGACATGATGTGATGCAATGCCTACCGCTACCGATACCGCTACCGGAGAGGAATTAGTAGAATAGTATACGTCGAAGGTATAGGAGAAGTGATGGACGTTAGCAGGCCGAAAAGTAATGGTAGGCAGAAGTTTACGTTTCGAGATTATGAGAAAGGGGGTATGGTATGTAATGGATTGGTCGTGTGGCAGCGTTAATTGTTTGAATTGTTAATGGAATTCCAAAGTCCACGGTGCTATCTCGAATCAGCCTCGATGAAACTGTGGCTTTCGGTACATGTATCTGGTCCAAGCGTCACACTGTTACACACTGTACTTCTCAATGTACCGTTGTACCTTCCCAAGTTCCCATGCAGCGGCCAGCCATGTACAAATGTATTGTACAGTACTCCTGCACTTTAAAGTTTACAGTACATGAGATCGGATGTCGCTGTATCAAGTTAATCCGTTATCTAAGCAGCTTCAAAGTACGCTAATCTGATATAGGCTAGTGAGAGCTCATGTGGCAAGGGTCGGCGCGCTTCTGACGACATCAAATGGCCCAGCGATCAAGGGTCCGATACAATACCTAATACTTCGTACCTCTATCCCCTAAATTCTCATGCATAGCCAACCGTGATTCCAAATCATCACTTTTCCGTCTATTCATGATTCCATCCATCCTATGTAAAACTCTTGTAGTTAGATCGAATATATATAACACAGTATTTCCCAACGGAAAGGTAATGCGATTCCCTTCGTTTTCCAACTTTCTCCGCACTTTTCATTCCTTCTCATACTTTACAAGAGGGCGCCCCTTAACTCAATCATCCTTATCGCGCAATCCATCGACGTTGAAGTCTATGCCTACCATACCATTCTTCGGTAGTTTATTTGGAACAAGCTCAACCCAATCTAGCAATATGTCGTATCCAGACCAGAGATCCGCTGACGAGTGGCGTGCTGTTCTTAGCAAAGGTAGGTTTCGACTACTCTCTTCGGTTTTCTCGCATAAGAGCATCTTCTGATTTTATGCTTTAGAACAATTCAGAATTCTTCGGGAAAAGGGCACCGAGGCACCAGGGTCTGGAAAGTACGATAAATTCTTTTCCGAGTCTGGGGTGTACACATGTGCGGGTTGTAACGCACCTCTGTACAAAGCAAACCACAAATTCAAATCCGGCTGCGGATGGCCGGCCTACTTCGACAGCATCCCCGGCGCTGTCACGAGGCATGAGGACAAGTCTTGGGGTATGGCAAGAACTGAGATCTGTTGCGCCAACTGCGGCGGTCACCTAGGTCATGTTTTCAAGGGCGAGGGATACCCTACACCAACCGACGAGAGACACTGCGTCAACAGTATCAGCTTAAATTTCTCCCCTGAAGAAAAGCCAGCCGAAACTAAGTAAAAAGAGCTATTAAATAGGGTCGAGACCTTCATGATGTATGAATACCTAGTAGATGTTTTTTATGATGTTTGGATAGTCGACTACAATTGTTGAAAAGTGTTTTATCCGGTTTTATCATTTCATTAACCTAGTTAGTCATCCTATGCTCTTTCCAGAGCGAACCCATTTTATGTTTTGTATTTTGGATATGACGGTGTCTATCTGATTTTCTGTCGGTACAGTGTACTAGGCTATGAATGGTACAATATTCAATATTAGGTAGTACCTACCTAGTAGTATTCTCGCAATAACTACTGTACCTGATCTGAACTGCTACTTTGGATGTACTCTGTAGCTCTTGCCTAGTTTAAGATGTAGAGAGGAAGCTCGGAAGCTTCGATGGCCCCTTCAGCTCTTCAGCTGGGCCAACAGGAAGGAAAGGCTTTGCATTGTCATGTGAAGAGTACCTACTAGGTACCTAGGTGGGTTCTAGTACCTAGTACCGGTAGGTTAGTAGGTTCAAGAATGAAGTTATATTCTTCACTTGTATAGGACATTATGTAGTCTCTCCTGTTCTCTTCTCCCTGTTTTCTTGGCAGCGTATATACATTTTGATTTAATATCTAGTAGCATTTGAAGAGGATAACGAAAGGGTACCGACTAGCTACATGGATTGACGTATAATACTAGGTACCATATCCGTCAACACCAGGTAGTTGAAATGTCCACTATCTCGTCGTTGTAGTGATGGCTTCCAATGTACCTCACCACCACACCAGCTGCACGAGCAAGTGCTATCCCCTTTTACAGGGACGGGGACGAGTGGCAGACGTTCACATGTATATTTCAAAATCAAGTGTAGAAGCAATAGCCTAGTAGCTATTTCCGACTTGAAAGTTTATTGTAGCAGTGTATTCTAGCTACCTAGGCAACGTTCAACCCCTACTAAAATTAGAAAAATTATGAAGCCATACAAACCTTATTCTACTATTCCACCAGTCTACCAGTCTACCAGTCTACCAGTCTACCAGTCTACCAGTCTACCAGCTACATACTTTCCCCCCTAACTACTAGGTACACTTTTTCGTTACCACACAACTACACACAACTTTTTCATCTCCGAACACAGCAGACTTTTTCTACCATCAACATTGGAAAGTATTCTAAATCAAAAATCCAACGTTTACTTTCTACTCCCCAAAATCTCTTTATTCATCCACGAACATTGTAACCGACTGTGACCGACTTGTCTTCTCGTCAATATACTCAAGACTACCACAATACCAACATCTCTTTACATCACATCCATCATCGCAAGATGCAGACTCGATCTCAATCTCGTGCCGCCGTCCGCCGCGGCCCAGCTGCTACACCCAAGTCCCATCCGGCAACTGGTGGTAAGACAATCCCGCAAGCCCCAGCCAAGCCTAAGATCAAGGTCGTCGGATACCCCAAGGTCACCAAGGCCACCAAGGTCACCAAGGTTCCCAAGGTTCCCAAGGTTCCCAAGGTTCCCAAGATTCCCAAGATTCCCAAGATTCCCAAGATTGTTCTCTCTCGCCGAAGTCTCCAATCAAAGACTTCATACTCGTCACCTCTTGTATCTTCTACATCTTCAACGGCTGGTTCCGTGTATCCCCACATCGTGCAATCGATCGAAGCCGACGAGCCACGAGCACAGCGTACCAACAACGTCCCTGCCGTCTGGAAAATATATATGGACGGATGTCGAGGACGTCTCCACTCTATCCGCAACGTCAAACGCCATCAGACCATCTATCATCACGTCCGAGATGCGCACAAGGCCTGTCGTTTCGTCACGTTCAAGGGTACGCTTGAGTTGATCGAGGACCTAGTCAACGGCGAGACGATCTACATGTCCCCAAACCTCCGCCAGTACTTCTAGCAAATCAGCAACATCTAAACACCAGCGATTCTTCGGTTTCATGCATACATTACGGTTTGACACCACGTTATCTATGAAGCATTCATAAAGAGTTCTCATACACCATCACAACCATCCGGGTTTCTTCCCCCGGATTATACACTTTTCCCAATCGCCACCAAACAAAAAATATAAACACCAAAAAAAACTACAAAATCACTAAATCTCGAAAAAAAAATTACAACACTCGTCGTGCCGCGGATCATACCCGAGAGACACGCATATCGACACTTCAATACCGACATCCACCACCAAGCGCTGGCAACGTGGGATTGGATGAATTTGCACGACGCGCATTTCGGTTTCTTACTCTACGCCTGGATGATTACAATTTTCTGTTCCGCTTTGATACTGGATTGGCGATAACACTATGAGGATATGGTGATCACCTATACTCCTTGGTTGAGTTGGATTTGGGCATTGGGCAGCGTTTCACTTTACAGTCGTATACAGTAATTTTAATCCAGCGATTTATTGTTTCCCATCTTCAATCAATAGCAGTAATTTTTATCTTCGCCTAATACATAATGACAGTGCCGAACCATATGGGCTCAAACCCGATTTGCCACCCCACGAGATTAACTTTTGCTTGTGATGGCCTCATACTGTTACTGTTTTTGTTGTAGACGCTCATCGGCTAACCTAGGGTAATATACGTTCTACCGTCGTAAGATATCCTACTATCATATATTGAAGTTCAGCCTTTCTGTCGACTTCTTTCCTATGACGGGTAATGTTCCAAACATGCACCACTATCCCATCGCCATTGATCATGATCTAGATAAATTGACAGAACACCGTAATCTCCATCATACAACATTGCCGTCGCCCTGACCTACACTTCTAGCTAGGAAATAGGATTCGCAGATTTCTCCCCACACGGCGCCAAACTTGACTCCATTGAGACTAAAAGATCTAAAAGATGACTATAAAAGTTCCACATGCCAGGCCTTTAGGGCTGACATGACAGTCAATTTAAAGTTAAGCTTGTTTTCTAATGTTGTGATGTTGTAACGCTGTACAGCGTACCTAGGTCCTACTTACTTACATAGGACTAACACTATGTAATAGTACTAACATCCATTGATCATGATCGACCTTTCTCCAGCTGCCCTCGTGGCAACGTAAATAGTTGCAAGAGAGCTGTGCCTATTGTGCTTAGAAGACTAGGTTACATCAAGAAAATTGCTATATGGCAAGAGATGAGGTCCCAAAGTTTCTACTCGACGCAACACTGACCGATTACCTAAGCAAGCCTCCCCCCTGATTTTTAGCCTCTCAAAACTTTATTGAAATCATCTGTGACTTTAAACTTTTGCTAGGGCACGATGTTTGGATGGAATAGTTTGAAAGAAAAGGCTCGACACGAGTCCCACCTTTCGCTGCCTATAAATTTGAGAGATGCGCAAAGGCTGAACCGCTAGGTACTAGGTACGCACAAACATCTTGAACGTCCTAATCCAAGAGCATATCGTGGAGAAAGTGGATACACTTCTAGATAGCTACGATCGTGCCCACGACGTTAAATACATCACTACCTTGAGCTATACGCTAGGGTCGGCTACAGGCCCGTCTAGAGTCGACATAGTGTTAAAATTTCTTCCTATAACAGACTATAACGAGCAATTAATTCTCAACCTAGTATATCTGTCAGCTGTATATTCTCTATTATCGAATCACCTCGTGGCCAAACTCAGAGCTTATACCTAGATATTGATGGAACTATGATTCACTGTCATGATTATATGAGATTAGGCAAGGAATAGGCTGTCGTATTATTTTGCTGTCCGTCCTGGGAAACGCAGCATGACGCTTATTCATGAGCTGATGCCGAGGAATCGATCTTTTTCCCAAGCCAACCATAGAACTTTATGGAACGACAATAAAACTAAGGTCATTCTCACTCCCTGGGAAATCATAGCCTTGAATGCGAGTGCCCTTGGATCTCTTACGTACGTACGAGTAGGACAGGCTGAAAGACTCGAGGACCTCCCAGCGGAGAGGGGCAGCGCCACCGGCGCTTCCCGATCGCCGATAAGTCCTAGGTACCTACATAGGCAGCTACCCACCGGATGGTTTTACGTATATTTTGTGAGGTCTGAGCAGCAGGCTCTCGTGCGCGAGGAGGGTCGGAAGTGCCAGCACCTGTAATATGGATAGAGCTGCGAGAGGCTCTTGGGCCTCTCGGTCACTTCCGTATGTGCTGTAAGTGAATTGAGGTTCTTACATCTGAAATGGAAAGGATTTCGTGAGAGGCTATCGTCGTTGATCGCTTGATTGCTAACCAAGCTACGGAGATGCCACTTTTGTAGATTTGCAGAGATAAGTTCCGTAATGCAATAAATGATGAGCGTGATTACTGCAAACTTCCAAGGCAGACGGCTATTCCGTTAACAAGGACGCGTAATCCACCTAAGTCGGCAAAGATCATTGTAGTTGGTTACCGTCCATATCTACATCGCCGACCTTTATGTTGGCTCCTCTTTCTGCTAGGTATATGCGCCTGCGTACAATAAATAAAGCATCGGCAGGTTGCCGTGCGGTGCAACATGACCGTCCAATTGTGCCGGCCTCTATTAGGCCAACACGGGGTGTGTGTCTGCTATATGAGGTAGGTTGGTTGGTGGTTATGAGAAGGCGTGTGACATCAGATTTTGGATGATGCCGGCCTTAGAGGTATCGGTAGGTACCTCTATCCGATCTATCCGCTAATAATTCAGTGGATAAGCTGTCTAGAACGACGCTACACAACGCGAACATGCTCCAAGTTTACTTTTCTTTTAGCTTCCCCTCAGGAGTTTTTTATTAAAGGGTGCTCGTCTATAGGGGCATCATTAATTGCGTCTTATATTAAGTCATTGATCTACAGGCGCTGACAAGAAGTCTCGTTCGTCACCTATTGAAACCGTTGACAGTCATTGAATATTTTATTTTAATCAGGCTACCGAGGTAAGCTATACGTTATCTCCGTACCTACCAAGTACCTATCTGTTAAGTAGGCAGGCTGCCGAACATGTCGGGAGAAGAAGCAAGGCGGACAGAAACAGCCACCATCATGCATTGATAGACACCATGTCGCCAACAAGTAGTCATACAAAAATGCTGCTAGGTGTGGTTCACACTCCTGAAATGTTAACCTAAGACTTGAGTACTTTCCTAAGTTAGAGTTAGCTTTGAAAATGTTTCAACGTCTTGAAAATTTAGCACGTCAATGTCTTCTCTTCTTCATGAAGTTATCTCTAAGTGTTCTGACACAGACAATATCCACCATCGCCTATGGAGCGAACATGGAGGGAAGGCCCTTCTGACTCTTTTGAGTGGTGCTGGATACCCCGTGGAAATGCAGCACCGGAGTTTGGTATTGTTCACACAACTTGTGGCACCAAGCCTTGGAGTATTCCAGGGTTCTATCAATAACTTCAAAAGCAGTTGGCATAGCTTCATGACTGACGAAGGTTCTCCCCTTGAGTTAAGTTGGGACTGGGGAACAAGTGGTGGTCGACCGATAATACGATATTCTATCGAACCAGTAGGACTGCTTGCAGGCACATTGCTTGATCCTACTAACTCATTTGCTGGGCCAGCCTTCGAAGATAAACTGGTCCAGGTTTTGCCAGAGATAAGATTAGAGTGGTTTCATTATTTCAAGGACTTTTTCAGCGGCGAGGAGGCGATGAAAGCTGAGTTTTCTAAAGATACGCAAGACCACAATTCTTCTATCTTCTACGCATTCGACCTCTCGGACAGCGGTACTACGGCTAAGGTGTACTTCTTCCCCAAATATCGAGCCAGATCGCATGGCAAATCGAACTTAGAAGTCATGTTACAAGCAATCGTGGGAGCGCCTTACATATCAGATGAAATTCTCAACGCATTATCCATGTTCCAAGAATTTATAGGCGACGCGGATAGCCTAGCACTAGAATATGATATGTTAGCTACTGACTTGATTGATCCATTGAAGTCACGACTGAAAATTTACTTCCGTTGCCGCCACACAACCTTCAATTCTGTGGAGAACATCATGACACTAGGCGGTCGGATCAGTGACTCGAATATGAAGCGAGGATTTGAAAAACTTCATCGTCTATGGGATTCCCTCTTTGACCAAGACGCATCCCCAGACCAGCCACTGAACTATGTCGACCATCGCACTGCGGGAATATTGTATAATGTCGAATTCAAGTTTGACGATGGAAGCCCAATCGTCAAAGTCTACCTTCCTGTGCGGCACTACTCGAGGAGTGACGGCGCGACGATCGGGGCTCTCAGCGAGTACTTTCAATCGGAGCAGATAAACGGCTACGTATCCGCTTATACTACAGCTATGAATGTGTTATAGTCAGTCCATCTATCAGAATCCTGTACTAGACGATGAGCTAATGAATTATATAGTAACCCAAATATGCTAAGGACACGATCCGGGGTTCAAACCTACGTTGGCTGTTCAATTAAATGCAATGGGATGTTGAGGATTGTTTCGTATTTCAAGTTGCTACAGGATGTTCTAGATTCGTGAACTACTGAAGCCATCTGCAACACAGTGGGCATCATCGGAGAGGAGAATAACAAGAGGCAAAATTCTGTGAAACTTAGGATAGAAAAATCATAAAGTATCACTGATGTATTGTGTACTTAGTAGGTGTAAATCTGGTTTAAATTCTCACCACCCTCCACGCCACGCGGGCATTCTATTGTGATGCTACTGCAGCCACATAAGCCAGGTGGGTATCCTGTAATCCCCGAACATGCACAGGCTGGGTGTGGTCTTATGAGAAACAATTTTGTTTGAATATAGGTGGCCGCTGAGGTTTTTGGTAGGTACCTACCTTAGATTGCCCCCTTTCTAGCCCCCGCCTTGATTTCACCACCTAGAGTCCTAGACACCTGGACACTTCCAAAACTCGCACTCCGTACTCTCAACATGTCTCTCTGTAGAGTATTTAATACTTAATAACAGTTACCTAAGTACTAGGTAGATATTTATGTTACAAATTACCTGAATTTACTTTCCTCTGGGGACATCATGAATCATACAGACGTAGTTCTTGATGTGTGGCATCGTCCGGACAACTCAGTCTCCGGAGAAGGCCAAAATAATATTCTTCTCACGGGCAAGACCTTAACAATAGCGGATATTGTATCTATTGCACGGTATGATTCTATTCCTTCCATATTTTCTAAAAGCTACTCGATGATTAAGCGCGGGCTCTATCCGGCTAACAATGCTCTAGCCATAATACAAATACAAACATAGGCGCTGATGTTTTCCGCTCTATGGAAAGCAGCTTTTCGATCCTAAATGAGCGGCTTCAAAATGGTGATATCATATATGGTAAACCCACACCTTCATATGATATAGATACTAGCCGTGATTTGTAGTCTAATCGTTAGCTCTTTTAGGTGTCAATACCGGATTTGGAGGAACCGCGGATGTGCGTACCAAGAGGGTCTCTGAGCTTCAGCAGATGCTGACAAGAGAACTTCACTATGGTATCCTCCCACCTGGAAGCCGGGATTATTGCGGCCCTCTACAGGAATCTTCACTCGATAGTGGTATCGATGCCCCCTATCTACCACGGCATTGGGCTCGTGCGTCAATAGTCGTCCGGATTAATTCGTTGATCTCGAATTGCTCGGCAGTCCGACCGGTTGTTGCTAGAAGAATGCAGGACCTTCTTACATATGATATAATCCCGATGATCCCTCTTCGTGGCAGTATCTCGGCATCTGGTGACCTAAGCCCTTTGTCATATATCTGCGGTGCTATCCAGGGCAAATCCACTATCCGCATCCTTACCAGGGGCTCTGAGGACATGTATGCAGACATGGCCTTTAGTTATGCCGGCTTAGAGCCCGTAAAATTGCAGGCTAAAGAGGGTCTCGCCCGTGAGTAATACCTACCTAGAGTCACCTTACTCCTGTTTAAGAAAGCAATTCCCCTTTTACTCAAATGACCTACAATCTGCTCTTGAAGGTTTAATCACTGATTCTTTACATATCCGTATCCTAGTAACGAACGGAACGGCTGTGTCAACCGCCGTGGCCGCTCTGGCCCTTTACGATACTCATAATCTAGCTGCCTTTGCTCAAGTCTTGACAGCTATGACTGTTGAAGCTCTGAACGGGACAGCCGAGAGCTTTCATCCCTTCTTCTCGGACGTTCGACCACACCCTGGCCAGGTAAGCCATTCATAGAATTCGTTACAAACTTTTAATTCGGATGGAAAACAACCATTTAACACCACGAAGATAGAGTGTGCCCGTAATATATTGGCATTTTTGGAAGGATCTAAGCTCACCAAAGTCAACGATGGAGCCAACTCCGTTCTGCGTCAAGATCGTTATTCAATACGGACTGCACCGCAATGGATAGGACCCATATTGGAGGATCTTGTTTTAGCACACCAGCAGGTATCCATCGAATGCAACTCGGCTACTGACAATCCTCTTGTCAGTCCGGATGGAGAGGTCTTACATGGCGGAAATTTCCAAGCAAAAGCGATAACGTCAGCCATGGAAAAAGCTCGACAGGGAATCCAGGGCATAGGACGGATGATTTTTAGTCAGTGTACCGAACTCATCAACCCAACTACCAATCGAGGGCTGACGCCAAACTTGGTCGCCGACAATCCGAGCGATTCCCATATATTCAAGGGCACAGATCTTAACATTGCTGCACTAGCTGCCGAGCTGGGTTTCCTTGCTAACCCCGTAAATCATGTGCAAACGGCAGAGATGGGGAACCAAGCTTTAAATTCATTGGCTCTCATATCCGCTCGCTATACTTCCACTGCAAACGAGGTCCTGTCGCAGCTTCTTGCAGCTCATTTGATTGCTGTATGTCAAGCCTTAGACTTGCGTGCCATGAACCGCCAGTTCCTAGATAGCTACAAGTTCCAGTTTGAGCAAATTATAACGGCGAACTACGAGATGATAAGTACGGAACACGTCGATGCACTTGCTAGGTCTCTCTGGGTCCAACTCTTGCTCTCATTCGAAGCTACAGCTAGTATGGATGCCTTTGAACGGTTCGGAGCTGTAGCAAAGTCTCTATGCCCAATTGTGTTGGACAACGAGAGATTCAACCAAGACCTTGATATAGTTACTCGACTTCAGTACTTTACAGAAGAAGTCCACAGCTCGCTACATAATGCGTGGTGTGCTAACAGAGACGCATATCTCATGCAGGGTGATGCTACCCCTATTCTCGGCCGGGCTTCGAGGGTAGTTTACACTTACCTACGCCAGACTCTTAAAGTGCCCATGCTAGGGACAAAGGTATTGATGACGCCTACTGAAGATGGGCTAAGGAGTGGATCGGGACCTAATGGTTACCAAGCACCAACTGTCGGTTCATACACTGGGACGGTTCATCGAGCATTGAAAGACGGGACACTCATGGGAGTAATAGTTGAGCTCTTGAAGACTTGTGTGTAGAACTTGGAAATATTGAGCTTTTATAGGCAGACTTTATAGCATCTTAAATACTCAGCGTCAGCCTTTATGATCAATTCCTAGCGCCGTATCCAGTGAGCTTTATGTGCTTCAGCAAAGACCCATATTAAATAGGGGGGGGAAACCCCGTGTTCATTTCTATATCCTGAACGCCTGCGTTTTCCGTCAAATTTATAACATGATGGCCACTTCGATCCGTTCTATCAAATGCGGATGCAGATTGACTCGGCGTCACCTTTAGATAAGATAGTTGTTTGTTTTTCTGAATGACGTGTTGCAACAAGAGCGGGAAGAGGGGACAACAGCTAGTGAGGACAACCGTAACATACTCGATTTCTCTAAATAAAGAAACACATCAATTTGAGTTAAATTTGACATACTCTGGTAATGTGTTAACTTACGTCCAATAACCAAATGGTTCGATCGCATAGGTGATATCCTCGGTCTGCGTTAACTTGATTGAATAATAGAGGCGAACGGTGCTAGCTACAGCAGCGCTTTGTTATATGTTAGCCTCTGACAGCCCTTTTTGTTCTAGTTAGTATTTAGAAATGCACATACAAGGCACCTATAGCAAATATTAGAGCGGCTTTAAGCTTTTGTTTTCTGGACATCTGGAGGCTCCAGAGAGCAGCCAATGGCAAGACAAGAATCGTAACGTCAGCTATGAGATTTAATGAGCCGGAAGCTTTGAAGATTGCCCCTGAATCCACACACTTGCCCTCCAAACTTGGATTCCATATCTTTTCGCGAGGAGTGCAAGCAAATATACACGAGAACATAAGGGCTAAGTAAAAGAACGCATTCCCCCAAAGAAGAATTAATACGCCCCTATTGCTCAGGCTTTGATGTTGATGCTGAAGGAATATCGTCTGAATTTGGCGGATAACGGTGTATCTAGCGCAGTACACCAGGGGACAGTAGAGAATCTCGATGATATTGATGAACTATGTATATTCTTAGGAAATGGGTCCTATCAACTGGGATATAGAAAGGTAATAATCTCTAAGCTCACCTTCAAGAATTGGTAGAACATGGAAAGGGGTACATTCCATTGATGCCTCCCTTGACCAAAATTTCCCATATTCATGGTCAGGGAGACGTAGGGAATCATTATTGCCTGTATATTTTCGTCAGTATCCCCCATACTAATGTAAGAATATACGTACCAGGGAAAGCAATAGGGAAGCTATGAGGTATAGTTAGACATTACGACTCTAAAAAATCTACTTTAGACTATTAGTGTTAACTGGGGAGCTCTCACCATCACTGAAATCAAATTTCCTTAATATTGCCGTCCTTGTAAAAGTCCGGGCCGCGATTGCGACCACAGACAATGCTAAGATGATGCTTGCCACTATGACATGAGTTCTATGGATGCTAGGTGGATTGTCGAAATTCGGCGTGATTCCCTCCGGCGGCTCAAGTGCTGGTAATTGGCTTAAATTTTCGTCCATGTTGTTTTTGAGTGCTAGGTAGAAGTAAGGGACGAAAAATACAGATGATAATCGTCGAGTTGAAAAAATAGCCTATCGTTAAGGAGACTCTCCCAATATTTTTCCCTAGAAGCAATGCACATTAGGTAAAGCGTGCAAGTATCAGATAGACATCACCATTGGGAAGGTAGACAACTAAAATAAATAGAGAGGCCTGCGAAGAATATTGTATGTATGGCAACCAACGTTGCTAGGGGGGATAGGGGCAGAAGGGGGGGGAGGGGGTAAGTCATTCAGAGCCTTACTAGCTTGTCTTATTTACACCCCAGACGTAGTCACATTAGATCGTAATATTGTGTGAGCTGCGGTGTACCGGTACAAAGAGAGGACATACGCAATGCCGCAAGGGAGAGCGGACCACACATCCCTTTACCAATTATAAATTTACATTCACCCGTCTCGTTTTCACAAGCTACATAATGTCTCAAACACTCTTCTACCTACCTACCAAGATCTCAAACAGGAATACTTGCATACAACTTAAAATCGCCTACCTGAGTATCTAGCTACAATGGCGGATACATACTCAAATAATATGACTCGCGGCGCGAGTGAAACCAAGAGGTTTTAGCCCACCCATTGAACTTCAATAATAGTCTAATATCTTGTGGCAGACTCGATGATCAATTTGATCTCATGGCGGAGTATACTGCTTTGCCCCTTTCTTGAAGCTGATGGGCCTTAGTTATCCTCTAACAATTGATAGGAACATTGGATACATTCTGCATCCATCTATCACCCTCCCCTCCGCACCGCACATCTGTGATATGGGAACTGGAACTGCCAGGTTCTTGGTCCGTCTTCAGCCAATGTATCCCGATGGGACGCTTGAAGGCTTTGACATTTCCTCAGCACTCTATCCTCCTAAAGATGCACTTCCGCCGAATGTGGTTCTTTCAGAGCTGGACGTCAAACAGCCTTTCCTCGAACACATGCATGGAAAATACGACCTGGTTCACGTACGCATGTTAGTTGCGGCAATGATGCCAGGCGACTGGGAGAGAGTTATCCAAAATCTCATGAAGATCCTGAAACCCGGCGGGTTCATACAGTGGATAGAGTGTGATTTTGTCACAGGCGAATATCTAGGAAGCAAACCGACCTCTCGTATCAAGACACTCGAATCCTTGGGTAAAGCCTTTCGTGCTACGCTTGGTGAACAATTCGCACATGGCTGGAACACGCTTCCGGATATAATGCGAGCGGCCGGCCTCACGTCAGTATTCACCGACATAAAGCCTTCTGATAGAGTACCTGAGACGCGCGAGAAGATAACGGAAGGCATCCAGAGTCTTGTCATCTCTTGGGCTCACCTAATGGTTAAGCGGGGAGCATCGGAAACTGAAATGTTTGGCGACACTTTGGATAACGTGGAAAAGGAAGTCCGCGATGAGATCAAGTCGGGATGTTATTTCAAGTACAACATCCATGTGACTTGCGGAAGACGGGCCCCCGTTTAAGTAACTGCATGCTAGGAGAATATTCCTCATACCTGTTACCTAGTACCCAATCAGGTACCTACTGGGTACTGGCACTGGTTCGTGGCGCCTCTGCATGCCTCTAGCACCACACTTTGATGTGAGAGGGTTCACGTATCACTGAAATGTACAGTACACGGGGCTTACTGTCTTACATATTAATTGATTACCCATTCAGCAACGAAAGAAGTCCTATATGTGTTCCATTCAAGCTAGAGTAGAGTATATGTCTCAGACCATGTCTCACGAGGCGGATATCCAGGTCCTAGAAGTCGCCTTCCGAACGAATGACACGGAGCTTCCTTTTGCCAATACATGGAACTTTGCCTAGAGAAAGTACCCATTCTCTGGATTTACTTTTTTCCATATTTTCTTTTTGATTGCTGGGTGAACGAGAAGGCGTCCCAAGTATTCAGCCGATTCAAACAGAAGTTAGAGTTAAGTGACGTTGTCTGCATGTTACAGATCAGCCACAAATTTCCAATAGGCTGTCTTGTTTTCATGCTATAGGTTAAGTACTTAACCTAAGTGTAGTGTTGAAATATATGTGTACAAATTTTCGCCTCGTATAATAGCATTTCAATACGTATCTAATATCGATACACTTACCTAGGTACCTAGTACCTACCTAACATGTAGATATCTTACAAAGTTTTCGCCTTGTTGTCAAGTAGGTACCTAGTAAGTATCATCTACCCTTTTCTTGACAGGAGGCCACACTGCAGGATGACAGCAGGTCGGTGAACAGTATGATGAATCCACCTTCGGAAGGCGCACGATCGACAGTCGGCATCAATACAGTTAGGTAGGTAGTGCAACACTCCATAATCAGTTGATGTCAGCCACTCGGCCTCTTATTCGGATGTTGGGCCGCGCCACATATACTCTACCGTCTCAGATTTGAAATTCTCTCTCCCGGGGTCTCCGAGTTGGTAGTATGTAGGTGACGGACGACGTACTCGACACATTGGGGTTATAACGAATAATGAAGTAAAAGTATTCACCTGCCTAGGTAGGTAGTTTTCGGTCTCACGGTCTGTCACTGCTCAATTTCGTGACTAGCTGCCCCTTAATCTTGAGATGAGCAAATCCATCCATATGGAATTTATGTCAAAACTCGTTGTACTCTGTGTCGTGTACACAATTATACAATGCTTACATACACGATACCGCACTGGTCTCAGTAACATCCCTGGCCCATTTCTTGCTAGTTTCAGCAACCTATGGAAGGTCCTATCTGTCTATCGGGATGAGATGCCACAGAAAAACATAGCCGTACACAGGAAATATGGACCAGTTGTTCGAATTGGTCCTAATCATGTGTCTTTTTCGACTCCCCAGGCGCTCCAGATCATCCATGCCTCTAGACAAGCCTACCCCAAGGTAAAGAGTCACTATGCCTAATACCAATATACCTAGCCTCAGTCGATACACTAACATAGGCACTCCTAGTCTGATTTCTATTTGTTGACCTCCCCGCCATTTGAAGGGAAGCCACTGCCGAATCTATTCTCAACCCAAGATGTGAACTACCACGCTTCTCTCAAGAGGCTGCTCGGTGGCCTCTACACTAAGGCAGCCACGCTCGATCTAGAACCAAACATTGACCGCACTCTCAAACTTTTCTTATATAAGATGCAGGAACATCTCGAGAAAGATGAGTTGGCCAGTGTAGACATGTCCTTATGGGTACATCTATTCGCATTCGACTGTATAGCTGAACTAAACAACTCGGAATCATTTGGTTTCTTGGAAAGTGGCACGGATGTTAACGGCATGATCAAGAGAGCAGATATAATATTGATGGACACGGGACTGGTAATGAATTTTCTATATTCTTGCTACCGTTACCCCCAAAGTACCTAGTAGTATTGATTATGCCAATAGTACGCCCAATCTCCAGTGCTCCAGTCCATCCGACGATACAGGGGAGCTATTTGGAGGCCGCGGGAAAATCCGATATTGAGGGTTAGTATGGTTGAATATCCCTAACATCATTACTATGCCACCTTCCTACTAAGTACGGATTTAACATATTCGCCCACAGGAAACATCGGTTTTAATCAAGCACCGACAAAATGAACCCAATTCATCCCCGGACATGCTCAATGGTCTCCTCAGGGTCCAAGAAGCTCAGCCAGATAAATTTTCTATTAGAGAACTTACGGCAGCATTATACATAAATATGTTAGTATTGATGCCTAATAGGTATGCTTGAATCCTTAACTAACAAGGACCTCAAGTATGGCTGGCAACGATGTTCTGGCGGTCACACTCAGGGCAATCCTTTACTACGTCGCCCGAGCACCGCGGGTCGAGCATAAGCTTGTTGCTGAACTTTCCACCAAAACAGCAAAATACCCACTGTCTGAGATGATCCCCTATTCTGCACTTGCCGACCTTCCCTATCTGTGAGTTCCTCAACGAAATGTATGTCTTATCTATCGGTACGAGTAATTCCGCGTCAGGGACGCCGTTATCCATGAATCGCTCCGGATCCACGGAAACATCGGGCTTATCTGCGAGCGCGTCGTTCCCGCAGGCGGTGTCACGATAGACGGATACAAGATTCCCCCAGGTACCGTCGTAGGCGTCAACCCATGGGTGATTCACCACAACGCTGATATTTTCGGGGAAGACGTCAACGTCTTCAGGCCGGAACGCTGGATAGAGAGGACTCAAGACTGCATAAACGAGATGAAGAAAAACCTATTTTCGGTGAGCTACCTACTCGTTCCTACGGAAGTGTTTTGGGGGCGCGTGCTTACCTAGCTGAATCACAGTTCGGAGCCGGTCCTCGCATGTGCATCGGGAAGAATATAGCCATGATGCAGATCTACAAATTCACAGCCGAGTTCTATCGTCGCTTCAAAGCTGAGCTTGCCGATCCTAAGAAAGATTGGCATGTGACGGGGAATTGGGTAACTAAGCAAAGAGAAATGGACATGTTAATCAGACCTGCCACACCTGTGTCCAAGGACTAGTGGTTTGGGATCTATAGAATCGGATCTTCACTGGTAGGGAAAATGAAAGTTCCCCGGATTTCCTAAGAAGACATCCATACATTACAGAGTGATTACAGGAAAAGCAAATTATTCCGTAACAGCTAACTAAGCTATGACATGACCCATCCATACAGGTACCGCCCTTGTAACAGGTCGAAGGGTGCGGCTAGGTACACAAGAACAAGAGCGAGTTGATTTTGACGAGGGGTCGCAGCTTGTTCTAGTAGAATTTCTTCAGAAAATGGGTGCTGTTCGTGATCGATCGAAAAGAAAAGAGGTCCGAGCATGTTATCTTTGATTCGAATGGTGTCAAGAGACATGTCGCATTGGGTAATGGCTCGTATGCTGCTCAAATGCTGAAGTCTGTTGTCCGTGGGCGTTCAGCAGGTCGCCATGGCGAATGACAGCTTGATAAGTTCCTCTTTCGTACTTGGTCTGGGAATGTCGGGTATGAATGCCTTCGAGGGATTGAATCCTCCATCAAGCTGAGATTGTGTTGGAAATGGCGTGACTAATTGCCCAGAAGAGGAATGGAGTCCACGGTATTCTTCAACCTCCCGTCGATCTTGAAGAGGTCACTTGCATGTGAAACATTTCCAATGCTGCCTGTGTCCCCTTATTTCTCCTCCTGGAGGTCATGGGGGTCCGGGCCATCCTGCTCTCCATCTTGGAATTGTTCCTCATCTTTGTCAATTCCTGTCGTGGAGCCAGACAGGTCTTCGTGGCATTGAGTGGCTTTATCGAACCTTGTGGAGAACCCGAAAGCTTTGTTAAGTTCTTCGAGGATGGTACCACGGTTGCTACGGTTGGTGGTTATATTGGGGCTCTCTTGTTGCTGATCACCATCCTCCTCTTCTTCCTCCTCCTCCCCATCCCCTTCCTCGTCGTAGTAAGATGGTTCGTTGCAATCCCCTTCGTCATACTCTTCTTCGCCGTAATCTTCTTCGTCGCCGTAATCCTCCTCGTCGTAGTCCTCTTCATCTACATCTTCCTCATCAGCTTCTTCTTTCTTGTGGCCACCAAAGCAGCCATCGCCATCCTCCTCGGACTCGTCTTGCTCAGAGCTTTCGTAGGCGTAGTTGAAGAAGCTGCTCTTACCGCTGTCCCCCTTGGGACGAGGCGGCTGGGGGATATTGAATGGTTTGAACCCTTGAGTGGTGTATCGCTGTGATTTCCTGTGTTCTTCCAGTTCAAGGGCGATGTCGTACAGGTACTCGTATGCTTCTTGGATCTTGACGAACTTCTCGTGACTCCCTGGGCCAGCTTTATCGGGGTGGTGCTTGAGACAAAGTCGACGATAACTCATCTTGATCATAGCGGAAGAGGCATCGCGGCTGACGCCGAGCGTCGCATACGGGTCGGAGGAGGGATTCTTGGGACGACGACGCATCTTGGCAGAGGAAGTAATGTATTTGATGATAAGAAAGGTGAAATGTCTGAAAGCCAATGATGCGTGATTGTAGAGAAAGATGGCGTTAAGGTGGAAATGTTATTGATGAACGTTGTGGATTTTTTTGTTCGGGACGATGGAAAAGAGGAAAAAAGTTTGTGATGGGACGTCGAAAATCGTCGATTTATTTATGTGTGTGTTAGCACTGGACCGAACACTGGCATAAGATACCCCAGGTTTCGCTCCAGCTCGTGCACGACCCGTAAATCTGTAGTAGAAGTAGTTGATATCGTCGGTAGGAGGGTTGCTACTTTTGCAGCTGCCTAATGCCCTTATGAAAAAGGGTATTAACTTGGTAGAGAACGACGACTCACATCTTGTACCTCAACTCATCATCAGATAGTCTCATACAGTCTATCATGTATACTGTCCATCTACTCATACCTGACGATACCCTCCATAGAAATTCATGCCGTACTTATGTCGCTTCATTCTGGCTATGGCCGATTCCTCACCTTCCCTCTATCTTAGATATGTCCCTACCGTTTTCTACATTATAACCCCCTCTTAGTATGTACCTATTACTTAGTCGTACTTCGTATATGACACATTTTTCTCTCATGATCTACTTGAATATGTTCCAAATCCCTAGGCAATTATAGACAATGTAATTAGTCTTTGCAAACGCCGTTCCATACAGAACCCTGTACCTCGTGTAGGTGCACGTGAGAAATTCTGTGAACAAGATTTCCTTAGTAGTATCAGCATAAGGTTAGAATGTGTACCGTACCGCATACACCAACTTATTGGTACTATCAATTAGATGATGTACTTGCCTTGCCTACGGTATAGCACTACAACAGTTGACACACGAGACATCCGTTGACTCCATTGTGGATGTCAATTAGGTCAGGTTGAATATATTATATGATATTTTATGGTTATCATTTTAAATAGCACTAAATGCTAGCAAACTTCCACGAGCCCTTGTCCAGTCCCAAGAAGATCTGCCGTGAAGTCGCGATCGGGCTCCAGATAAATGTTCTATAAGTTTTGATACTGTTGACCTCGAGTTGAAATCAAGAGGGTGCAAAAACAAGCTGAGCAAGACATAAATCGTTACTGTCATTTACCTAATACATCATATGGCACGCAATCACGGCCAGACTACCCAGGGCCATGAAGACTTTAGCCATTACCAGGACCACGCCACCGCTTCCGTCCTGCAGGCTTAGGGCCTGCGAGCCAAGTTCCTAGCTCTTAGGGGCGCGGCCGTTGTAGTCCACGCCTTCCTCGGCAGTGTAGTTGCCGAAGCAGTCATAATCAAAGTCAATCTCGTTGATACGGTCTTGGAGAATCGATACCACGTTATCGAATGAGCAGAGACCATGGGGGTCGTTCGGACAACCAGCATAAGAGTCTGCAACGGGGATGACGGCGTCGTTTCTAAAGGGTTCGTAAGTATAAGCCGTAAGAGGGGTGGCTGCAGATAAAACAGAAAGCTTACACAAGGAATCTGATCTGCTTGGTTGGCTTGTAGGCCGAGCACTCGAGGACCTGAGCGGTGAAGTGGGTTGCGAAGGGGACGAGCTTGCTAGCTACGAAGCTGTTTTCTCTGGTGTTTCCTGTGACGCTGAGGGCTGGCCCCTTGAACAAAGCCGTCAGGTTGAAAGCCGTGAGGGCATCAAGAACGACAACCTCGTGAGTGGCATCGGCATATATGGACTGGTTCAGGGGAAAGTAGGTAGATGAGTTGTCGAAGGTTGTGTTCAGGGCCGACCAACCCTCGGGGTATTCGCCGGTGAAGCGAGCTACGAATTCCTGTAGATAGGCCTTCCCCTGGGCGGCAGAGACGGGAGAGCCGGGCCCGTTGTTGTAGTAGAACGACTGGAGAGAGGTCAGTTAGTCTTATATGGACATTCTAGGGTAGTCATAAAAAACATACAATATCGAACCAATACTCGTAGTTAAGGAAATCTTCTTGACTGAAGAGTTTGCAAAATGCAGAATAACCAAGTGAGATAGTCTCATACGAGCAAAGTTGAAGCATGGCTAGGATATCAGAGTAGGTGAAGTCAACACCAGAGACCTAAAAGCAAAGTTATTAATCGCCATCTGGTTCCTTATAAAAAATCGACTTCAACTTACCTGCGAGTTGAGGCGCGCGATAGTAGCGTTGAAAGCGTCCTTGGCAAACTTGGACGCCATTGTGTTTCCAATGCCTCCGCGGCTAGCAACGTTGGAATTGGTGCATACTTCGTATGGCGCGCCCGAGTTGTTGACACCAGGTGTCTCGACAAGAATTTCGATGCTGACCTGGTCCAGGTATTCGGGTACACCAAAGAAGCCGGCAGCAAAGTTGTGAGTAGTCTTAACCATACGGTCCTGGGACTCAGTTCGGAAAACAGGGATGGTACCAGTTTCGGTGAAGTTGTTCAGTAGGTGACCGTAGAGTTGTCGGTGCTGGATACCAAGAAGAAACTCCTGGCTTCTACCAAATGGAGTGAGAAGCTCGCCGCCTAGCTTGTAGGTCCAGTCTGCGAGGAAAGCTAGATCCCCACTTACTTGCAATCCGGTCTTGGTGGCGTTTGCAATCTTGTCGGCAAACTGAGCCGGCGCAGCGCCAGTGGTGGGATATCTGGCGCCATGTCGGTATAGCAGATGGACCTGGGTTACACTGCAGCCCTTCGGGGCGAGCGGGCTGGTGTCGGGTAATCCATAGTCGGCGGAATTAAGAGAATACCAAGGCGACAAATTACCCCAGTACTTCGTAATGTCAAACTTATTCTCAGTACTATCATGGCCGTGCGGCTGAGGAGCTACTAGCGGGAACTGGTTCGACGGTCCCCGGTTGTCCGGATATGAAAGCGCCGTCTGGATGGCGGCAGGTTGAACTCCTGTTGGCGTTGGACCCGGGAAGCCGACCTCGGACTCAGGCGGGAAGAGTGCAGAGTCGACAGAGGCTTGTTTCACAGTTAGCGCTGTACGGCTCTCTATTATCTAGGTATACAATGGATTGAACGGTTTCTTGTTCAATCAACAGTAGGATGTAAGCAAACAACACATACTACCGGCTGGAGGGTAGAGGTCTGAAACGGCGGACCCGGCGTTGGGCGAAGCCGTGACGAAGCTGGAATCATCAGCTAAAGCTACGCTGGATTGAACCAGCAGCGCTGAGGCGAGAGCTGAGATCAGCTGCATCTTGATTTCCTCTGGGGTCTGCTACCTGGAGGTAACAATGTTACAATTGGAGTGCCAAGTATTAAGGGTATCTGAAGCTTGATTGAAGTTACCCAAGGCTGGATTCTTATAGGTAGGGCGACAGGTATGTTGAGCTGACTACGCGTTGCCATCAATTGACCTATCAATAAAAGAGATAAACACATGTGCTAAGTTGGCTAAGTTGATCCTGGCTGCTGATCCTAATTGAAAGGATCTCAGAAAAACCCCCATCGCCCAAGACAGGCAAGACGGATGTGACAGGCAAGCGACCCAATAAGAGGCGCAGTATTGTTCCAATTGGCCGGGATTCGGGACAGACCCGAGCTGAAAAAAGAAAAGTGATGGCCGTTCGATCCGTTTGATTGTGAAAGTTTACAATATACTGCAGCTTCTCTCTACTCTCTACTTGTCTACCTGTCTACCTGTCTACCTGTCTGGCTACCTCTTTCCTCTTTACATAAACAAGCTTTATCAAACCGAGACCACGCAGCTTGAGGGGAAATAGTAGGTATGTAAGGAAAGGAGGATACGGGCTACGGTACACCGAGCAACCTGGAATCCTGGATGTTTGTAGTAGGTAGGCCCTAGGGTTCGAACTTCGGAGTACGGCTAGCGTGAGAGAAGCCGATGGTTGGTCAATCAAATTGGCTAATAGATACTTAATTGAGTTAGACTAACCGGAACCTAGAAGCTTGTGCTTATTAAGGTTATACCATCCAATCGACCCCGTCCTGCCCGTCCTTTTCACGGGTGCTCTTCTCTCTTTTTCGGTCGACATCGCACGTGGCTAGATAGTATTTAGATGGCGCATGCTTGTCTCAATTCAATGCTCGAACTATTATAATAATCAGTTTTCTTGATAGTCACGACACGTCATCCGCAGTTCGGAGTCTTCATAAAATAAAAGCATTGGCCTTTTTTTCATTCAGCAATGCCCTATCATATTACCTATGTACCGGCTAACCCAGTACTGCGAGTCAAGTCCGCAATCGAAAGCAGCGTGCAACTGTTCGTAGCAATGTCCCAGTTTCCAGTATGTGAAGAGAACTGAACGTCTCCCGAAGAACTCGCATGTTCACAAGATCTGGTAGTTGTAATACTTTTGGTGGTTCGCCTGCTTATTGAGAGCCCACTCCTTCTGTCTCGATGCCTTGTGTTCCGCCTTACGGCCTCGCTGTTCGGCTCGCACAACCTCCTTCTTCTTTTGGTCTGTCACTCCCAACATGCCAGTTCCACCATTTGCTCGGCTTATGATGGTGCCATTTCGGCCACGTCCTTGGCGTTGAATAACCTGGCCGTCACCGTTCTTGGCCCCATCAACATCCATAGCATCGCCGTCTGGAGATGCCGCCTCGATAGCAAGCATCTCAGCGCGCTCAGCAGCCGAGGGGTAATTGTGGAGGTTTTGGCGATAATATCTCGCCAGAGATCGGTGACCGACCGCGCGACCTGAAGGAAGGTGAAGTTCGGTGTCATCGTAGAAAATGGCGCGGTGTTTGTGGGCATGTGAGTGCCATCCGTCCATCTGATGATGATGGCGAGGATCATGGGAAGAATGATGAGGGTGTTTATCGAGTCGCTCGTATTGGTGGAGATGTTGATCGACCGGAATAGACCCTATCTCCTCGGAATTGCACGACGATGTAGAACTATCCGTCTCCCAACCCTCATCTTCCATAATTTCATCTCCATCCTCACCAACAGCTTTAGCCGAGCGTCTAGCTCCAAGCTTAGCACCTCCGTTCTGCTTTTCATCTTCAACCTCATCTTCCGAGTCGTCCTCCTCATCCGAGTACGTGGCTCGGAAGTCATAGTAATCACCAATCTCAACCTGCTCATCCTCGGTTGTATATGGTACTTTGCAATGGCCTTTATCACGCATATGTGTCTGGACCGCAAGAGCGGTATTCTTGACTTTTCCACAATAGAGACATTCGTGAAATTCTTGGACCCGCTGTTGTAATGCGCCAATGAGACCCTCAAGATCGACCAGGTATTGCTTCTCAGGAATGAACATGCTGTGAATGCGTTCCATGTGAACAACGTTCAGGGAGATGGTTGGTGAATCGTAATTACAGAACAGGCATGACTTAAGCGTGAGGTTTGGAGTGGGTGTTGACGTGCTAGAAGCAGCCTCACTAGGATCCACCGAATCATCTGCCTCTGAAATAGGGTGTTCTCTCTTGTGCTGTGTCTCTGCTGATGCATCATGAGGGTTTGACGGTTGCTTTAATGGAGAGGGACGTTCTGTGATGCTAGTCTTCTGAAAGCCTTCTACAATCTCATTGAATTCTTCGGTTTCGGAGTCAACCTGCTTATTGTCTGTGGCTGGGGGTTCTAAGGAGAAGGTAGAACTCATGACAGAACTGGCGTCATCTTGACTTGGTCCTCGGCGCTGTAGCACTGCTTCCTTCGCCTTATGCTTCTGGCTCGAAATGTGATTTCGGAATGAGTTCTCGCTGTAGTATGTTCGTTGGCAGACCTCGCAGAATTGTTGGAAGCCAGCACGGTCTGCCTCGGCGCTAGTCTCGGCACGGGCTTGGAGAACCTTTTCGGTGAATACTTCAGAAGTGATAGGAGGCAATGATGCAACACGGCGTTTCAGATTGTATCGACTGAGAAGAAGTACGGTGCATGTCAGATATATGGTCTTTGAGCATGTGATCATACGAAGACAGTATAAGAAAAAAAATAAACTTACTGCCAGTCACTCTTCATATGACCCTTTTGAGTGTCGGCAAAACGAAATGCTACTTGGCATGTATTGCAGGTGAATTGATGGCTAGACGGCGCAAGATCCTGTTTAGGAGGCAAGGCAGCGCCTGATGGTCGAACCCCCGTAATGGTAGCCATAGTAAAACTACCAGGCGATTTGGGTGGAGTGAAAAGTGTATGCGAACCTGTGTTAATTATCGTGGAACAACAGTGGAGAGGACGTTGATATATGATTCCCAAATTTAGTGTATTTTGGACGACGAAAAATTCGAGACAACTCAATTATAAGTCGCCAACCCTAATTCCTAAGAATCCGCGTAGGATTTTCTGTGAGGTAGACGGATGAGGGGGAGGGGTTTGTGAGATTTATGAGGCTTTATCTGGATTGTCTTGAAAACTAGATTGCACTAGCGCAAGGAATGTTGCGATAACCTGTGATAACGAAACCAGGACAATCGAGGTCCCAACTTCAAGACAAGTTGATTCGGTAAGAACGGACAGACGGTTTCTATGAAGGTGAGGGCACTTCAGGTCCCGTCGAAGGTTTTAGGATGAAGAGGTTGAAAGGATGTAGTCAAATCTGATTGTCGTGAGTTGCGCAATAAATGGTGAAAGGAATTAATCAGATTGCTGAAATAATCGCTGAAATTCTCTAATGGTGGCATTTGGTGGGGGCTTTTTTTGGTATGTACCTTCCCGCTGATTAAGTTTTTTTCCTGCTGCCGAAAAAAAAACTACGTCAGTTCGTCGGTTCTAGAACTAAGATCAGGTAATCGCCGCTGAGGGTTAGCAGCCCGGGGTACTTGCACTTTCGAAGTTTGATAAAAAGCGACAATCGATAATACTAATAAGCGTCAACTCCCGATCTGATTCGTCGATTTATTGACTAGATTCCATATGTTGGTAAGCAGTCATTGAATACTCACGTGTATAATGGGTGCATATTGAATGTTATAACTATTGCCTACTACCTAGTAGTGTCTGCGACGGGTTGATTGATACCTACTAATTCTCTTTTCTAAGATACGGATACCTATTCGTTGAAATACAAGTTTTAAGATGAATCAGTTTAAAGAGTCACACGGAAACCCAAATCAAACATTGATGCCCTTCCATATCATTGGTACCTCATCTCATACATGGATAGAAATTGGAATCTTATCTGATTGGGTTGATTGGGGTTGGGTTAGGTTCAATGTTGTGGGGTAACAAGACCCGTCACCTGCTAATAGGTACCAGGTAGACCATAGATGGCAGATGCCCAGGCTGCCAGGTTCCCAGAACGTGTGAATTCATGTATCCATGTATTCATGTACATCTGTATCTAGTAGGTATCCACATGTACATGATGATGACACCAAAATGGAAGAGGGGGATAGGTCCGGTAGGTGGTATGCTGGTCTTAGTGTTATACAATACCTACCTTAGTACCTACGACGTAGTAGTGTGATAGTACCTAGTACTTCGTACCTTCTCCATCTTATGCGCTCAGCCTTTGGAGATCTCAAGGACCCAGGTGCCCCATTCGATTCATTCATTCATTTCCAATTCCGTTGCGTTGCGGCTCGAACTTGTGTGATAACTGCTACCAACCATACCAACCATACCTACACCATCCACCATCCACCATCTACCTTATTCCATCCACCATCCACACTATTCACCATTCAACCGCGCATGTCGCCCGACCGTTGAAATATTTGCCTCATCTCTTCAACTTCTATATTTGTTGTAGATGTTTTCGTGATGATCCTACAATCTGATACTGCGTGACCTTCATCGCAGTTCCGATTATCATCTTTCTCAATTTCCTATCCATTCTTGTCTCAACTTCATTTCTTTAGACCCGACGCTTCCAAATTTCGATCGGATCGGAAAGTACCCGGCTAAGTTAATATCCAACTATAATTAATTGTATAGAGCGGACGAAAGTTGGTCGGTAAATACACTGCACGGTGGTTTCCAATTCGCTTCCATATTCATTCATACCATATGTCATGACGCAAGAAGATAATAGGCCGACGGACAATGGTCCTGGCCACCACAGTCTTGAGGATGATGTTCTATTTGCATTATGGGAGCAGGCTCCTTTCCCACGACTACCACCAGACGCGCCGCCCGAGATGAAGGACCTTGTCATCAACGTCGAAAACCCTAAAAGGGTTTATGCTGTCTATCGCGCCAGCCGCCGCCACGATCTACAGCTGCTAGTTGAGAAGTAAGTTTCCAAGTTATCCAAGCCCATGCACATGTGTCTACTATACCTCTATACCTCTATACCTCTATATCTAGTCGTTTAGTCATATATATTAACTAGTATACTCTAGGTTCATCGTTCAACTACGCTACGGATGTGGTTTCAGCGCCTGTACCACTGCGTCGTGCTTTAGTTGCCGAAAACGACTCGCTGGCAAGACTCCCATACGTCGATACAATCCTACGAGCGCGAGAACTCTCGCTGTATTTCTCGCAAGTCAAGATGACGCCGATAGTCGACTCTGTCCCCACCTTAATTCCCCGGCTGGTCCGAGTGATGCTACGAAGTCATTGATATTTGGTCCCAGATATACAACATCGCCTAATGATAAAGCCAACTCGGCTTATAACGGCCCAGGGTCCATGACAAAACCTGCCAAAGGGACTCCGAATCGCACTACATCAAAAAGAGGACAGACAATACCATCGAGTAATGCACCTTTAGTTCAAGCGGTTCGAAGGAGGGTCGACCAGAGCTGTACTGGGGAGTCGAGAGATACCACAATAGCCGGAGCCTCGTCGCCACCTACCTTGACTCGCGAATTAGATATCACTGAAAAATCAGTGAGCAAGGATTACCGCTCATTTGCTGCGAACGTCTTCGGGACAGTCGCATTCAGGATGTTAGAATGGTTAACTCCCAATAATATGGAAGCTTTGTCTGAAAAAGCCAAGATGGTTGAGGACGTTGTAGATGCTTCCCAGGCCGCAGAGGCTTCTCGGACCATCTCGTCTCGACCAAATAATCAGAGTCAGTCTAACAGTCAGCCACCGGCTCCTTTGATACCTGATCCGAATTGCAAGCAAACCGGATCCAGGGATGCCCCTAACGACCAGCGACACGCTACGCCTAGGCCGTCTCCGAGTAGTGAGTTAGGGCCCGAATTCTTCCCGCTAAGACAACCCGAACATCATTCGGTGTCTAGTCCTCATTTCCAGGCTCTATCGCCACATCAGAGAAGGAATTCAAATGCTCGGATTCGCACGTCTTCCGTCTCGGGGACCCGGACCAAAGTTGTTTCTGAGCCCTTAGTTGAATCGATCGGGGACGAGACGGGGCCCCTTTCGCCTGGAATTCATACTACTCAACCAGAAAAGGGAGCGAAAGGACTCGTTCGGCCTCCGGCGACCATAGCGCGAGCTACCTCACCATCGGCGGACAGTGATATACACACAATAGCAGAAAGGAAAATTTCGGAGCCTTCGAGCCCCCGCTCCCACGTGGATGAACATTGTCCTCAAACGGATGGTATCAATGGGGAGGAAACTTCGAGTAGTGCGGGAACCTCACAATCAATGGATACGCCAGACGAAGGCCATGAAAGTCTTGACGATCAGGCGGCCACCAACGAGATTGAGTCGTCTTCTGAGCTAGATAGCTACCTACCGCAATCTCTATCTCGCCTAAACCTCCAAGCCATAGATTTTATCTGCGATGTCCTTCAGGAGGATGCCACTCTGGAAAGACATCTTCTGGTACCGCCAACTATTAGTGGATCTAGAAAACGATCGTCCAGCCAGCTTAAAATATGGAAGAGAAAGCGAAAGTCCCATTCTTCTTATCCCCGGTATTTGAAACTACAATGGAAATTATTTGTCGAGCAAAGTATATTTCACGTATTAAGTGACCCACAAGCTCTATTGGATTCTTTTACCAACTCCAATGGCATGGTGGATTCGCAGACGCTATGGTATTGCATGTTGCGTTTGACAAGGGTAGCGCCCAGCTTGGTCTTTGATAGTCTCTGGATGGCCTTGGCAGGTCTTTTCGCGCCGCCGAGGACCTTGCAGTCTCTGAGATCGCCGATAATGAAGGTATTTCCTGGACCTGGGCCTCAAAGGTCGTTTACCAATGCAGAGGCTGCGTCGCTCATGTCTGTATGCTTCCACGCTTTGGTTGCTGCCGCTCCCTTAGTAACCGACGCAAGACGATTAAATGACATGTCCCGCATTAGGGCGCATGGTTTATCGCTAGCGGGCGGAGGCGCTGTAGCGAGGCAACCAATGTCTTTGTGTTTGCAATACGAGGATGCTTTCACAGATGATATGGCTCTACGGCTAGCAAGGAGACTGCTTAGGGTTATCCCGACGCGACGGCACTTCGACGAGCTCATTGAACTCGACTTGGACTCGGAGGATGATGCGAAAGAAAAAGATGTTGTAGAGATATTACTATCACATCTCGAATCACCTCTTCAGTCAGCAATCAACTTTTCAAAAGCCGAGCGAAGTATGCACGAAAGGAGAATACCAATCCTGCTATTGGATTGGGCGAGAGCTGTAATGCTGCACGAGTGGGAGGGGAAGCCTGACGTCTCCGGAGACGGCCCGTTCGGTGGTGCTCTCTCCCTAATCGCGGCTATGTGTAAGTGTATTCTCATGTTATATAAATCTTAAGCTAATGATCAAACAGATCAGAAACGCCAGTCGCTCCTCTTAGGTGATGTCCATTTTCGATGCGAGTACTTCGGTGACCGCCTTGATACCATTCAAATGCCAGTCGCTTGGTTGTCATTTACCTCCACTAAGCGAAGGGTTCACCTTTTAGACTACCCTTACCTTTTCAATCCGACCTCTCTAGTGTCATACTTCAGGGCTATCAATTTTTCTCGTATGAGTCGTGCCTACGAAGAATCCAGTTCTTTACAAAGTCGAATTCGCGCAATTATTGACACCGACAGCCTCATCACGGAGACACATCAGAAGAATGTCCTTCAAGACCTTCTAAAAGTCCCCGCATCTAAATATTTGATCTTGGATATTAGTCGTAAGAATGTCCTTCAAGATACCTTTGACCAACTCTGGCGACGTGAAGAGCGCGAATTGATGAGACCATTGAAAGTTCATCTTGGAGAAGATTCCGGGGAAGAGGGGTTCGACTCCGGAGGCGTGCAACAGGAGTTCTTCCGCCTTGCTGTTGCTGACGCTCTAAATCCTGACTATGGCGCCTTCACTATCGACGAGAGGACACGGATGACATGGTTTCAACCTGGCTCCATGCAACCTGAGTGGAAATTCGAGCTCATCGGCATGCTGATATCATTAGCCGCTTATAATGGGCTCACTCTGCCAATCACCTTTCCAAAAGCTTTATATCGCAAACTTCTAGACGAACCGGTTACCGAATTACATCATATCGCAGATGGGTGGCCAGTGCTGGCGAACGGACTTACGAATCTTCTCGAATGGAACGAAAAAGATGGTTCAGTGGAAGATGTATTTGTCCTTACCTACGAATTTTCCACGTCTATGTTCGACCAACCCATTAGTCGTGAGATGGATTCCTCGCGGCGCACATCCTGGCCCCAATTTTCCACATATCCAGACTCCGAGCCCCTACCCGCAGCCAACCCGGACGATGCGCCGCCTGTGACGGGTGACAACCGAAATGCTTATGTCAGCGACTATATCCGGTACTTGACTCACGTGTCGGTGGCGCCTCAATTTGCCGCTTTCGCGCGCGGGTTCCGGGCATGTCTAAATCCTAAGTCGCTGAAGCTACTGACGCCTTCGATGTTGCAGAATATCGTGGAGGGCACACAAGACATTGATGTGGGCGAGCTGAGGCGCGCTGCGAGGTATGTGGGTTGGGATGCGTCTCATCGCACCGTGCGCGACTTCTGGAGTATTGTTAAGAGGTACGATGATCGCATGCGACGTAAGCTTCTCGAGTTCGTCACCGCCAGCGATCGTGTGCCGGTAGGAGGAATGGCAAACATACAGTTCGTGGTTCAGAAGAACGGCGAGGAAGAAGGTGAGGGAGGTCACCTACCTACTGCGTATACCTGCTACGGGACGCTGTTGCTGCCTGAGTATCGAGATAAGGAGGTACTACGCGAACGGCTCTCTATGGCACTTGAGAATGCGCAGGGTTTTGGATTTGCATGATCGGACTTCGGTAGATTACAATAGGGAAAAGCTGGTGCCAAAATACCATGAACTCACGGAGTTCGATCAGAGGGTAGAAAGATGACCCCAAATGAAGGGAGAAACATAAAAATGTCCGAGCAAGAGGGGCCGGACGTGTTAGTTTAGAAGACAGACCATGGGATGCCAAATCCGATCGGTCGGCTATCGCGGACATCTATATATATTACGCTCAGGTAGGAAACGGAATGGGATAACAGGATGACGGTTCAGATTTAAGGGTTTTTTTTTCATACTCCCGTCCCCAGGCATACACACACACTGATGCACTCCTCATCAAAACGCCTAAACATAACACTGCAATTAGGGTGTTTCATCTACCCTTACTTACAGATGTAGGTAACCAATTCACGATTCTTGTCATATTGTACTAGATATCTATCGTTTTTAGCGTTCTCGCGGCACAAAAGGTTTAGGGAGCAATCGCTTTTAAAAGGCTTCGGCTTCAATACACACATGCACATACCTACTAGGTATACCACTATACAAAGCTCCCAATATCGTGTGCGATATCGTGAATGTTAGGTCTTCTAGTCATATAAGGATTCATCACCCATATTTCTAAGCATTCACGTCATAAAAAATAATTATAAAACATGTAGACGACTATGTTTTAGTCTCGAGACATTGCTTTTTTTCTTCTTCTCTTATCTCAGGTGTCTAGGTATTGCGGGAGGTATCTTGACTTTTCGACTATTCCTACACCAAAGTCCAAAGTCCAAAGTCCGTCCTCACATTGTACTCCCTACTTTATACGCAGGCCAAACCCATTTAAAAGTCCTGATCACCTGAGCCACTAACGATAACATTGTTGACCTTGAGCACCATGCGGCATAGTTGGGTTGCCAGCATGAGCTGCTGCCTCTTGCCGATGAGGGGGTCGATGACGAAGGCTTGCTTCATGTCGTTGCTGCCGCGGTTCATGCAATCTACACCTAGCTTGCCACGGCCGGAGTCGCCGGCCTTGACTTGCTGAGACTTGACCTCGGCGAGCGTGGCGATGGGGTTTAGACCGCTGTTCTCGGCGAGCGCCATGGGAACCGCGTCCAAGGCTTCGGCAAAGGCGCGCATGGCGTACTGCTCTAGACCCGGCGTCTTAACGGCTGCGTCCTCGACCGCGAGAGAGCAGGCAATCTCGGCCGCACCGCCGCCGTATACCACGCGATTATCGCGTACTAAGTTACGGACGACACATAGAGCATCGTGAAGGGATCGGCGGGCTTCGTCGATGATCTAATGGAGATTAGCGTGTGTGTTCGAAAAAGGGGGATGAAGGCAGGGAACTTACCATCTTGTTGCTTCCCCTCACAAACACCGTTACGGCCCTCGTGTTAGCACACTCTTCAATGATGAGCATCTTTTCCCGCGTGGTACCGAACGTCATCTCTCGCACAATACCGGCTCTTCCAAGCTTCTCCGCCTTCAGATCCTCGAATCGGGGCACTATTCGGCCGTTTGTAGCAATGGCGATAAGTTCGATCTCGGGACCACCCACCCATCGTACCGCCGGTAGCTCGTTCTGTAGTAGTAAGTGGTTTGCCTCATCATCGAAACCCCATTGGCAGATGGCTAGGTTGGCACCGGTGTCCTTGATCTGCTGGATCATCTCGATGAACTTCTCCCGCTCGTAGTTTTGTAGCTTCTTGAATTCCTCGACTGAGGTGATTTCCAGTTTATGTTTAGTCTTCGGCTTGGGCGGCTCGAACGCGCATGTGAGGATGGCGATCTTGGCATCCTTGACCTCGGACGGCATTTGGGGGTGGGAGAAGTCCTTGTCGACTATCACGCCCTTCACTAGAATAGTGTCTTCCAACGCACCACCAACCTTGCCATCAACCTTGATCAACTCGAAATCGACATCTTTTCGCTCGAGATCGGCAACTGAGAGGACTGCGTCGACAGCAATGTTGGCGAACTGGTCGTGTGCTTTGGATACAATCTTGCTTCCTAGACTTGTCCGTGCGACCTTGACGAGGTTCTGTGTCTCCTCCTTGCTGAACTCGATAGTGTCTGATATCCGATCTAGCTCGGCCACGGCAATATCACAAGCCTGATCGTAGCCATCCGCAATTCGGATGGGGTGGATGCCCTTGTCTATTAATTCGGCAGCCTGCTCCAACAGAGCACCGGCGAGAACGACAACACCGGTTGTGCCATCACCGATTTCGTCATCTTGGGATTTGGAAAGTTCGACAAGTAACTTGGCTACGTGGTTGGAAATCTCCATCTGTTGTAGAATGGTAGCTCCATCGTTTGTAACGGTAATGTCGCCATCAGGGGAAATTAGGATTTTGTCGAGACCACGGGGGCCTAAGGATGTCTTTACGATGTTCGCGACGGTTCGAGCGGCGAGGATATGTGACTTGACGGCTTCGTTGCCGTACTGGCGCTTCTTCTTGCCTTGACTAAAGGGGAGGAGGGGTGGGTTAGACAGGGCTGTTGATCTGGTGGTGTAGTCGTGTAGATCATGGGACATGGGATATGGGATATGGGACTCACTCTCTGACGACAATAAAAGGCCTCCCTTGCTCATCTTTCATAACAGCAGCTATTATCAACAGGAGTTAGTGTATGCAGACCCTCGGAAGTCGTATTATGTATGTATGTGTGTGCAGCGTACCATTACTTAGATCAAGATCTGGAATAAGAATATCAGCATTAGTAAATATTGATACAACAACAACAGAATGGCGGGGTTGTAGCTACATACTCAACGCCATGTTGACCCTTTTTATAGCTCAGGAGAGCTTGCCTTGCTATTATGTGGTGAATATCAACAATGGAAAGCTTTCCCGTCGGATCTAGCAAAAAGTGTCGTGGTATGAAGCTGTTCACTTTGTCGGGTTCTACCTTGGTAAGTTGGTAGCAGTACCTTCTATTCAGTACCTACGAAATTCTGAAATTCTAAAGATCGAGCCCCACATCTCTCTAATTCGGAAAATTCGCCACGCCGAGTCGCCGACAATAGGTACGGTACCCAAGACTTTCAGGTTGAAGTACCAGGTACCGATGTACGTGGACCCCGCTAAAGCTCTTATCTTATCAAATATTACATAAGAACCTCAATCCCCAGCCAAGTTTCCACCTGACAGTTCCAAGAGTTCTGCAGGTTCGATGCAGGGTTGAGTACGAAGTACCTACGACGTAGTAGGTATTACAATACAACCACATTTGACGCAATACTACTATCATGTTTGCTTGTCGTCGCTACCTATCTTACACATCTTACATTACACAACTTGCACATCTCGCACATCCTGATATTTACACAATATCTATCGTGTCTGGTAGAAAGCACATTCGTATTTGGTGAGTAGATTATGGAAAATATTAAGACATACATATGCCAGCAATTACAGGAGTAGCCAATGACAACCCTAGGGTTGAAACGGAGACAAAATCCTCCAATACCTCGGTACCTAGGACTTAGGTCTTTATGTCAGGTACACGCCCCAGACATACATTTCGACTTGTCCACCTATCAATATGACTAACGTTAACTTTCTACGTACTACTACAGTAAGTTCAACAAATCCATAATCAAGTACATCAGTAACAGTATATATTCAACGTTGTATACATATGTATTACAAGACATTCGATGCTATGTTAAAGCCTAATGGTAGAACAGGTAGTTGCCCACAAGAGGTCCGAGAGGTTTGCTTTTTCTAATGCGGGATTCTTGTCTGTGCATGACTGCATGATGCAGGTTGACTTGTTGAGTGAGCAGTGAATCAAAGCATCAAAGCATCAAAGCATCCGTCAAAGTATGTCATTTGACCTGACCTATATTATTACACCGAATATACTGAACAGTGCACGCTACACATTACCACATTCTCACCCGGTGCCGAGGCACGGCCTAGTCCGGTGAGTTGTTAAAATTTCTCTCGTCATGGATACCATGGATGTCACGGTGGATGAAAAAGGAAGAAGAGGAATATTAATAAGGATTATAATTGAATACCAAATTTAATACCAAACACTTTCCCTAATATCCATTTATCCATAATATTTTCCTTTTCAACTTCTAATTCCAGCTACGCCGAGAAAAAAAAAACATCTAAATACGCACGTACTAACTCTAATATATTCTTCTAAAAGGATCCCATCTTTTCTTGCTCTCTTGGCATTCATGTATGCCCCTACCTAGGACCTAGGTATAGTACTTCGTAGTTGCCGGGTTAGCTTTGATCAACTGTGATAGGCGACCAGGAAGACTAGTTCGCCCCGCTGACGTCTATATCCAGTAGCCTCGATAATAAATTCCAACTTTAAAATATCCATATCTGCCGTGTCTAGCTCGAGCTTGAACGTAGGAGCTCGCAACTCGCAACTCGCAACTCTGTCAATACTTACCCAATCCTACATAATCTTTTTTTTACCTAATTTTCCAGGACACAGGAACCAAAACGTCAACGACATACATCCCTGACCCTCGTCATCTTGACACCACATACATCACATCACTCTTTTAACCGTAATTAACTATCAATTATGGCTCTCGCGACTCAATTTGAGGGCGTGCTTCCGCTGCACATGGTCCAGAAGCCGCCGTTCATGGTAGAATCTCCAGGCGCTGAGGAGGTCGAAGGAGAAACGAAACCATATAGACACGTCAAAGCTAAGGATGGCCTTCTCAACCGCCCTGCACCTCACATTGCCACCACATACGACATCCTAATCGAAAGCGCAAACAAGCACGGTGATAAACACGCCATAGGTTCTCGCAAACTTATTACTACTCACACCGAGACTAAGAAGGTTTCCAAGGTTGTCGACGGTGTCAAGAAGGAGGTCGATAAGCAATGGACTTACTTCGAGTTATCCCCCTACACATTCCTCACCTACAACGAGTACAAAACCCGAGCTCTACTTGTAGGCGCTGGTTTAAGAAAGCTGGGCCTTGAGCCCGGCGATGTACTACACATATTCGCAACCACAAGGTAAAAGCGAACCTATTCTATATGCGATCGTCGCGAGAAACTAATTTTGTAAACTTAGCGCCAATTGGTTATGTATGGCCCATGGCTGTGCCTCCCAATCCATCACAATTGCGACGGCCTACGATACGCTCGGCTCAGATGCTGTCGAGTACTCCCTGACCCAGACGAACGCGAAGGCGATGTATACCGACCCTCACCTCCTGAAGACCGCAAGTCGCCCACTAAAGAATGCGACGGATGTAAAAATCCTAATCTACAACGACTCCTCCAATATTCCCATCAGTGACGAGGAACTGGAGAACTTCAAGACCGCAAATTCTCACCTTACAATATACTCCTACACCGATCTTATCACCCTCGGCAAACTAAACCCCACAGACCCGGTACCGCCAAAAGCTACCGACATGTGCTGTATCATGTACACCTCTGGCTCATCCGGAACACCAAAAGGTGTGCCTATCACTCACGAAGGTATTGTCGCCGGTATTACGGGCGTATATACCGTTATTGAGGAGGCGGTCTCTTATCGAGACACAATCCTAGCCTACCTTCCCCTCGCTCACATTTTGGAGATGGCTGTAGAGAACCTAGTTATGTATATTGGAGGTACGCTAGGCTACGGGTCTCCGCGCACGCTATCCGACTCCTCGACACGCAATTGCGCTGGTGATATGCGCGAACTGGCTCCCACCGTCATGGTTGGCGTCCCCCAAATATGGGAGACTATCAGGAAGGGTATCGAATCAAAGGTCAACGGTGGCGGCCTATTGTTGAGGAACGTTTTCTGGGGTGCCTACGGTCTAAAGTCCTTACTCACATCTGTCGGCTTACCTGGCGGAGGAATAATCGATGCTCTCATATTCAAGCAGGTGCGCAACATGACAGGTGGAAGAGTCAGGTTGCTGTTCAACGGTGCTAGCGGAATTTCCGACGGCACGAGGCAATTCGTGAGTTTGGTGCTTGCGCCCATGATCACAGGTTACGGTCTCACAGAGACATGCGCAAACGGTGCTTTGGGCTGCCCCTTACAGTGGACGCGAAACGCGATCGGACCTGTGCCAGCCTCGTTGGAAATCAAACTCGTCAGTTTGCCCGAACTAGGGTATGACGCCAAGAGTACGCCACCGCAAGGTGAAATTTTGCTTCGGGGATTACCCGTATGCAAAGAGTACTACAAGAACCCCGAAGAGACTGAGAAGGCATTCACGGCGGATGGATGGTTCCGGACGGGCGACATCGGTGAGTTCGACTCTGTCGGACACGTCAAGGTCATCGATCGTGTCAAGAACCTAGTCAAGATGCAGGGAGGCGAGTACGTCGCGCTCGAGAAGCTCGAGGCTGTATACCGTGGCAGCGAGTTCGTCCACAACATCATGATCCACGGCGACGGCGAGCACCCCCGTGCCATCGCCGTCGTAAGCCCTAACGAGAAACCGCTCCACGAGCTTGCGAAAAAGCTCGGCGTCGACAACGCCCACGCCCACTCCGACCCGAAGGTCTTGGACGCGGTGCACAAGGACTTGATCGTTGTAGGCAAGAAGGCCGGATTAACGGGGCTCGAGACGGTCGTCGGTGTTGTGCTCGTTGAGGATGAATGGACGCCCACAAGTGTAAGTTCAAAATGCCCCCACAATCTCCCCCCTTTTCCCACTAAGTACTAACAAAGACAACAGGGTCTCGTCACAGCAACACAGAAGGTGAACCGAAGGGCGCTAAGAAGCCACTACAAAAAACAAATCGAGGAATGCTTTAAGAGGTCGGGCTAGGCTTTCTTTGTCCGCTGTAACTCGTACACGTGATCTCTCCGTATCCTAACGCAATAAACATGCCGACTATGACGTGGATGTGGGTGTTCGAAGCTGGTTTCGGCTTCGGGTACTGGTGCTGGCTCGGACGAATTTGAAACTGGTGGTCTTTGTATATTAATGTCATGGCGTGTCGTTGGGTGGCACGCGTTGCTGGTGCTTGATGTGGTAGTATAATATTACGAGGAATTATTTTATGCTTGAGGCTTTGAACATGCTTGCTGCCGGGTATCTACCTATGGATGTGAATGTCGCTGTGTCCCTTAGTAAAGGCGAAGGGTAAGGGATACGAGCAACACGATATACCTTGTCGAAGATACTCGATGGAAATTCATGGATGGGATACCGGAGGTCCGTGGTCTCGAAGGTTGTACATTCTGTAAAAGATCTCTATTGTCAACAGTTACAAGAGAATCACCATCAGAATAATTTAAATGATTTCATAGATTTATTTTCGTACAATAATAACGATAACTATTTACATATAACACAAATCAGGATTCCATAACAGAGTTTTATCTCCGAAACGAGTCTCAAATCAAGATTGTTGAAAAAGAAAGGCAGAAACATGGGGTCGAATAGGAGATTATCCGAGCCCCCAACCCCCCCGGATCCAACGCCGTCTATATAGTACTAAGAAAAAGGGGAAGAAGCCCCCGGCCACAGAGACCACCATCTCCTGAAACCCCGCCGGTAATGCTCGTCCGCCAACGACCCAAGCCGCGTCCTCTCCCACGTAGCCGTAGATGCCGTTTTCCATGGTAGCCGCCGATGAGCCGTGTTCTCCGATATTCATAAGACCAATGCACGTCTCGCGTCGAACCTGATCGATCCGTCCAGCATGAATAGTTAGATATTTTCCAGGACCACTAGCGCGACTGCGTTCTAGCTCCCAGGGCCTTCTCCCAATCAAAAGGTATGTCCCTCCGCTTATAAAATAGCTGGACCGGCGTACAATAGTCCACGCATTCTTGCAGGCGTTCAATCGTGGTGTGCCATTCCTTTCCCTGAACAAAAGAGACTTGACTATCATTGAACAGAGTCCATTTGTCTTTTTGCTGCGTCCGGGTGTGGGTCCAGTAATGACCGGAGTTGACGGTATTGCCTCTATGAGTTATTATGGCATAGAGATCGTATTCAGTTGGAACTGCGAGGTTACGGTTATACGGCTCGTTCGCAAGGCTTCCAATTTGTTGCCGTGTTGGCAAATCAACCGTCCATGGATCCAAATCGATGTCCTCTGGAAACTCGAACGGATAAGTACGTTTAAGGTACGCACCTGTATTCATGTTGAACTCATATCTCAGGACCATAACACGCAATATACGTGGTAATGACAGGAAGCGGCGATGTTCTATTGCCTCTTTCGCACCACATTGTGAGCATGTTACATTGACGGTAGCTGGTCGGCGATCTTCCTCCAAGGCTTCCTCCAGTGAGGAACCTTCCTTTTCAAGACTTCGCACGATGATGTGCACTTCATCCTGAATGATATAATGCACCTTGTGACATTGTGTGCATTCATATGCCACCATATTGTTGTGGTGAAAATGCTTGTCCATGAAGTTGATTTCTCTCCGCGTCTGCATGTTTAGAAATAATCTCGCGTGGGCTGCTTCGACCATCGAATTTGCATTACGCGGTATAGGATTCAATCGCAGTGGCGTTCGAGTAGTTACATTTGTCTCGGCCGCTAATTGCTGGTGAAAAAAAGAACATATCTCATCGACGTCATGTTGATGCTGATCTCCCAGCCTGATCATGGCACCATTATCCGTCATATATCTTGTGCTGAGAGACCTGATGTATTGCTTTAATTTAGGTCAGTATGAATTTGACGATACTGCGGGATAGGAAACACACCAGCAATGTTGTCGCCCTTATTGCTTTAAAGGATCTCCCATGCATCCAACGAAACAAATTCTTTAATATCTTACCCATCAATTGTGGCCTAGTAGGATTGAATGTTTCAATATGGCGCCAGTTCTCAGGCCATTCAGGTTCTAATATTTCATCGATGAAGCCAGGCGTGTGGATGAGTGCTTGCAGAGTAGAATTACAGTAACACCAAGTCCCATCACTCATAAGTCCAGTTTCCATACGACGGTCAGAGGTTGACTGTGATCTGGCGGTCGTCGCCATAGCAATGGCACCGATGTCTGCCTCATCATCCCTAGATTCCAAACCACTATATCTAGTTCTAGGGACAGCCGGAGCCGGTCGACTGGGGGGAGCCAGTGCCATATCCGATACAAACTCGTGGTGCTGGCTATCAAATTCTCTGTGGATAGGAGCAATCATCGATTCTGGATTACCTCCAATACTCGGGTAACGGCGAACGAAATCGTCTCTACTTTTAACGTAGTCGAATTCCGGGATTCCCATCCTATCTTCCTGAATCAAGCCCTCGAACTGATCAATCTCGCCTTGAGTAAGGGTCTTTGCCCGAGTTCGATACTGCCTTCCGGCCTGACTCCTGGCCGTAGATCTCGCGCTGAGAGGCATATACTTTGATGCGGTATCGGAGGTTTCGAGAGAAATTTCCCCAAATTCATTTAGCCACGAAGCCAAACCACCATTTAATAGCTTTGGGCTATTTCGGAGTGGTCTGCTGTAGCTGTAATGAGACAGAGCTTGTCGTATACTATGTAAAACCATTTCTCGGGGATCCCCTGTTATTCTAGTCGGCACGTATGCGCTTTGCTGGTCATAGAAGACTACTAAATCAACCTTATCACGTTGCTCGATAGCGAGCTTCTCGTTTGGAGGGGCTAGCACCATACTATCGGCAATCTCGTCCGCCGATATGTTTTCTCGCATGAGAATCTCGGGCTCGACACAAATCGTCCTAGGGGATCTAATATGTCCCTCATCGAAAGCTTGACGATCACGTACATCGATAAGTAGGATTTGAACGCCACGGGCCATAAGATTCGCAAGAGTGGCAGCTGCTATAATCTCTCCCTGCGGAATCTTAACTTGGGTTGCTTGAGAAGGCGGTTGAGAGCTGTAATATGACTGAGCTGTAGCAAATTGCTCCATGTTGAAGACTGCCATTGTGTTTTCCGTAAGACTACGAGCAGACGTGGTAGGGGCCGAGGCGATGGAATTGGTCCGACTAAACATGCCGCGAGGAGTGCTAGATGGAAGATTGGCGATTTCGCTTGTGACAGTGCCTCGAGCGGGACTATATATTGCTTCTGGGAGCTTTGGCATTTCTGGCGTAGACGTATTTACTAACGGCAACGTAGGGGGGTTGCCCGGTTTCTCTGGCTTCTGAGAGTCACGCAGACGTGCAAATCGACTGGCGAGATCTTCCGGAGATTCCTTCGAAACCTGACGGATCGCATTTCCATGTAGTGCTCGTGGTTTCGGTTGTACCGGAGGTTTCCCTTGAGGCTCCCCCCTGATAGACGTGTCGGAATTATTTGTGTTGCCATTCTGATTCGAGGTATCGACCGCATTTTGGATACCATTACTTCGAGTGTCCGTGGAACTGTTCGTTCGAGCTTGTGGGATCGTCGCCGGAGGAGCATTAGACAATTGCATACGGGTGAGTTCAGCGGAGATCTTCGAAGACGAAGTCGGCTTCGCACCACTCCTCCGGTTATCTTCTTTAATATCTTCCTTGATCTTGTCGAAGACAGCGCCATTGGTGGTTATCTTCGTTTTAAGGGCGTTGTATAAACGATTCAATTGTCCCGGGTCGGATTTCAAGGAGGGATAATCTTTATGCCTAGGTACCTTATCGACAGCGATGGTAAATGCCTTGATATATTCCTGCAATGCTAAGTCTGGACGTCGAAAGTCATTGTATGTCATTGCCTGCCGCATATGGGCATCGCCAATCTCTAGGACCTTACGTAGTGGAGTGTGGGGGTCGAGATCCACGCCAACAGATACCAAGTCCTCTATATGACGGTATGGTGCCTTTCCTGCGCCAGAATTACTACCGGATCCATGTCCACCGTTGGTCATCGGAGTGATCCTCATCGCATGTGCGCCGGGTCCAGGAAGGACTGAATTTTCTGTGATAGCGGCGGAACTCATGGTGTCGTAGGTACGGCGCTCGTTGTCATACCGTGGGTGAGACACAGGCGGCATTCAACAACGGCGAGATGATTGCGACTAAGATGCGACCGAAGAGCAGGTGAAGTTTTCAGGTGAAGTTTTCGTGAAGTTTTCAAGTGAAGTGTTGCATATACGAAGAAGGCGTAGGGCTATAAGATGAATTGAAACTGCTTTTTGAATTAATCTCGGATGGGGTATCGAAAACCTTTGTAACCAGACACAAGCCAAATTGCGACCAAGGAGACAAGAGTCTTATGTACCGCTACTATCTTCGGGACAGAGACTGGAATGAAGGGAGCATCCTTTTAGAGCTAGCAATGGGTCTGCTAACGTCGCGGTGCCAGGAGAGGAGAGGATGTGGAAGGAGGACAAGAACGGAAAGAGGAGGAAATTTTGAAAGAATCAGGAGAACAGAGAGAAAGAAAATGCGGAAATGAATAGACAATGAAAATAGTCCTGGAGTCTCTCAGTCCTGGTAGACTACCTATCATCAGTATCATCAGTCCCCGATGAACCAATGACAACTAGAAAGAAGAGCTTGACCGATCGGTCTGCTAGTTGAATGCGTCGATATCATTTGTGAAGATTCTTATTTCATTGTTTATTGTTTGTTGTTGGTGTTGGTGTTGGGCGCATAGTATAATTTGAAGCAATCCGTGGATAATGGTAATAATGATCTTGGTTCTTGGTTCTTGGTTCTCTCAGGATCTAGAGGTGTACCACAGCAGTAGTAGTACCTACCTTAGGATTAGGTATTACGTAAGGTTGGTTTTGGGTTAGATTGGAAGACTGGAACCCTGTCAGGTACATCCAAGGCTGTTATTAGTAAGCAGGCGTTTTGAGGGGCCATCAGATGCCTGGATCCCAGCCCTGGAGGTACTATCTATCCAGTCAGCCAGTGAAATAAAAAACGCCACATTCGCCTCAAATGCAAATATTATGTAATACAGCTAGGTACACCTACTGACCTACGTAACATGTACCCACAATAGCTAGGCAGTCACGTCCTCCGGGTTATGTACTTCCTAGGTAAGCCAATACGTAGTATATGCGTAGGTACTGTACCTACGACGTAGTAGGACCTAGGTCCTACTGCTTTCGACTCCAAGGTTGACGCTCCTTGCACAGTGAAATGTTCATTATCCATTATCCATCATCTTCACCAACATCTACCATTTGACGTGTACCTACATCGTCGCGCAGCTTGATTCTTTTTGTTCAATGAGCAAACCCCATTTTCATGCATTCCTACCTGCTATAAAGCTAACAACTTACCGCGACGAGTTTGTCCGATACGCTTTCGCATCGCAAGATGATGGGAGGTTGGTGGTCTTCCTCGGCCAACAGCGCCTTGGACGAACAGATTGAAAAGGCAACCGGCAGTAGTCTGTAAGTGCCAGATTTTCTTCGGACGAACCTCTTTCTCTCTCTCTCTCTTCCTCCTCCTTCTTTCTTCGATTTCGTGTATTATATGATTTGTGAGATGGCTAACGACCTGGGATCCAGAGAGGATATTCCCCTCAACCTTGAAATCTCCGATGTTATCAGATCCAAGACTGTCCAACCCAAGGAAGCTATGCGATCGCTGAAACGCCGCATCGGTAATAAGAACCCAAACACCCAGCTAAGTGCGTTGAATGTACGGATCTTTCTTCTCCACTTTCAATTATCAAATTTTGTCGCTCGATATTGACATTTGTCGTAGTTGACGGATACTTGCGTCAAGAATGGCGGTTCTCATTTTCTCGTTGAGATAGCCTCTCGAGAATTCATGGACAACCTAGTCTCTCTTCTTCATGCCGTCGGACCCGCCGCCGTAAACCTAGAAGTTCGGGCCAAGATATTGGAATTAATACAATCCTGGGCCGTGGCTACCGAAGGCCGCTACGACTTGAAATACATCGGCGAGACTTATCAAACACTGCAAAGGGAGGGTTTTCAATTTCCTCCTCGGACTACCGTAGCAAGCAGCATGATCGATAGTAGCGCCGTACGTGTCACGCTCGACCGCTCATTTTGAAGGGGCCTCCCTCTCTAAACGTAGCTAACTAGTTGACTGTAGCCTCCGGAGTGGACTGATTCTGATGTCTGTATGCGATGCCGCACCCCCTTTACGTTTACGAACCGAAAACATCACTGCCGCAACTGCGGCAATTGCTTCGATCAACAATGCTCTACCAAGACGCTCCCTTTGCCCCATCTAGGCATCATGCAGCCCGTACGGGTCGATGACGGTTGCTACGCCAAACTTATAGACAGGTCTACTAAAGGCGGCTTTGGCAGACAAGAGCGTTCACCTACGAGTCCATCGTTCCCACACAAAAATCGCAGTTCATCTGTCATGCAGCCTCGGAACGCCCGAGTCGACGACGCTTTCGACGAAGATCTCAAAAAGGCGCTAGCCATGAGTTTAGAAGAAGTGCAGGGACATCCAAAGGGGTATGTTCCTCCTATGAACAATACCCCATCGGTTTCCCACATAAAACCGGACGTTCGTTCGTCGGCGACTACAGGAGCATCAGAGGAAGAAGACGAGGATCTCAAGGCCGCCATCGCAGCGTCTTTGGCAGATATGGAGGAGCAGAAGCAGAAGCATTCTGCAGCATTAAAGCAGCATACGAACAAGCCAGATAGCGCATCGGTTATTTCATTTGCACTACCAAAAAACGATTACGAACTCACGCCTGTAGAAGCTGAAAATATCAATCTCTTCTCTACACTAGTCGACAGATTGCAAAGTCAACCCCCCGGTACGATTCTGAGGGAACCGCAGATTCAGGAGCTTTATGATTCCATTGGAGCTTTACGTCCAAAATTGGCGCGGACATACGGAGAGACGATGAGCAAGCACGGTATGTCTGGTCTAAAGCCTAGAGATAGATTCATGCACTGCGCTAACCATCATACAGATACGCTTCTCGATTTGCATGCTAAATTATCTACTGTCGTCCGATATTATGATAGGATGTTAGAGGAGCGCTTGTCGAAGGCTTATAATCAGCACAGTATCGGTGGCTACGCTCCGCCCGCCCCCACACAGCAGTCGGGTCCCTATCCTCCGGTACAATCGTCCGCAAGCAGGGCCTCCGTATCGGCGGAGAACTTCTACACAGGCGAGCAACTACAGGATCCAAGCAGAGCCTCTGCGCCCCAGTACCATCAACACACTCAGCAAGGCCCGCAGCAACAATTTGTAAGCTACGACAAGAGAGCTTCGATATCAATGTCTCCCGGGAACCAATATCCCCATCATGGAGTTCAGAGAAGCGACAGTTGGCAACAACAGCAAGGGCCCTCGGCCCCAGTCCAGTATACTAATCAGGCAAATTTCAACCCGAATGATCCTTCACGAGCTAACCACGCATCTCATCCATCTCCTCGAACTTCCCTCAGCAAAGCTCCAGAGTCGGTCGGGGCATCAACAGCTGACCCCAATGCGTCTTACTACTATAATAACCCACAACCCAACAATGACCGCGCGACGCCAAATGTTCCTGTGGAAGTGGCACCTTCGCCATATCCAAATCTTCAGCACACAATGAGTTACCCAGGGCAGTCCGTACCCCCGACGCCTGCCTCGGTTCCTGCGCAGCCGTCCCAGTCTCTACAACAATATCAACAGACAGGCCATCAAATACAACAGCCATATTGGCAACAACATCAACAGCAGCAACAAGATCAAGCAGCTCAGGGGTACCAAACAACTGGGCCTGGATACTCCGGATATACGCAGGACCCATTTCCTATCGTTCCTCAACATGCGCCTAAGCAATCCATTGTAGAGGAGAGTTTAATAGACTTGTAGGTTGTCTAAAATGGGCAGAATACAGTAGGCGGGTCTCTAAGGCGCAGAGGCTGGGAGGTTCATAACATCGTTGGCGAAATCGTCCCATAATTGAATGAATGATAAATTTGACTAGCCTGCACAATATGCGACTGCTATAGATGAAAAACTTGACGCTGTCTATAACGTGTGGAGTATTATCTGCCTGGGAAAAAAAACATATTACGTCATTTCGAGTACCTCCACCACTACCTACCTAGTAGGCACTTATTACATAAGTCTTGAAGTCCTAAGTCGAGTGCCACCTACATACAGGTAGCACCTACTACATACCTAGGATGTACCTAGTACCTTTGGCATACGAAGTACATGCCAGGTGTGTGGTAAATTCAATGTAATGCCTGTGGCTGTGCGGCTGTGCGGGTACAGGACCCCTCATAATACCCCTCCCCCAGTTATTACCTACTACGTACCTAGCTCAACCTTAGTAGAACTTAAAGCTACGGGCTACTACTACTACTAAGTTCCTTTCCGCATTTGCATTCGCATTTATATTCGCATTTGTATTTGCCCATAAACAATAAATCAACTCTTTCAACTGTCAAAATCAAAGTTTTTTTTTCACAATCTTTCCTATATTTCTGGTCAGTCAGCAAAATGTCTCGCCACCAAGCCTATCGCAATTACGATTACGAAAATGATCTTGACGAATACGAAGGTGACGGGTATTCAGACGAAGAGGAAGAACTGAGTCCAGAAGATCGAGGTACGTTCGCGTTTAATGACGTACACTATGAATGACTCAGTCCTGTTGACTTCGTTTTCATGAAAGCCCAGATGGACACTGGCACTGCTCAAGTTCGAGCCGCCCTTGGAACCGAGTCATCCAAGGTCACAACTCAACAAATCCAAGAAGCACTTTGGCATTATTATTACGACGTCGATAAATCCATAGGTTATTTGACAACTAAGTTTATCGCTCCTTCGATCAAGAACGAGAAGAAAGCCACAGGTGGGTACACATTTTCATACTCTCATACGGCTCCTCAACGCATTCCTCACGCGTCCGACCCAATGCAAATAGGAATACAACATTCTGTCATCGCAGGTGCGTCTGAAATGTATCTGAAACAGCTTTTGGGTCTTGTTGACAGGCTGACTTTGGTGAGCGTAGCCAGGAAAGACAGAATATCCTCGTACGCCGACTTCTTTAGTGACATGCCATGGTTGAATATACCGAAAGATCGAGAGACTGTCTTCTTCGAACCACCACAGATAGGGGGTGGTTTGTTAGGGGGTGCCAGCACCTCCGGCAAGGTGTCAAAACTGCAGGCACTCGCTGCTGCCCGTAAGAAGAAGACGGGCAACCAAAAGTCGGAAGAGAAACAGCCAAGCGAGGCAGCGCAGAAGAAAGACAGCCTCACTATATCCTCCAAACATGTTGGGTCTGCAAAAGAGAACATACGCCCGTCAAGAAATATACCCATACCCAATACTGTCTCCACCGGTTCCGGCATCTCCACTTCCCAGCGAATCGAAAATGAAACCGCCAGCGCTAGGGAGCAGCAGAACCGAGGTCAACCTAGTACAACTGATGACAGCCCAGTCAAATCTCCGATCCCTTTCAGCGCTTTGCCAATAGATGTACCGTTTGAAACGGCAATACCATCCCCGTTCGCTCAGGCTCTCCTTGGGTCTGCTAAAAATTCTACTTCGACGACGCCGAGGAACTTCCCATTTCCTTATATGAATTTGACTTCCTCAGTTGCTGACGCCTTCTCAGCTCCAAGTCCAGACGACGTAGTCTTGACGGCACAATCCCAAGGTTCGCTCTTGGCGAGGAAGGTGACTAAGTGAGAATACTAATACTTTGGGATCAGCAAGCAGTAAGAAGATCGCTGCTAGTTCATCTAAGAAGAAGGTCGACCCGGGGAAGAAAAGTGACGAGGTTCTAGATAGTGTGAAAGGTTTAAAAATCGACGATTCGCCGTTGCCAAAGAGCAAAAACATCGACGTTCTAGGGGAATTTGGTAAGATCAAGGGCAAAAAGAGCGCCAGTTTTGTAGTCGTCGGTAAGCATCTCGAATTGTACAATAGCTGTGGCATCTATGCTAACTAATCTGACTAGGCCACGTAGATGCTGGCAAGAGTACTTTGATGGGCCGTTTGTTACTTGATCTCAACGTCGTCGACCAAAGAACTATACAGAAATACCGGAAAGAAGCCGAAAGCGTAGGAAAATCTTCGTTTGCACTTGCGTGGGTTTTAGATCAACGATCGGAAGAGAGATCAAGAGGTGTGACCATCGATATTGCGACAAATAAGTTTGAGACGAAAGGTACCTCGTTTACGATTTTAGATGCGCCTGGACACCGCGACTTCATCCCCAACATGATCGCGGGTGCAAGCCAGGCGGATTTCGCAATATTGGTAGTTGATGCTACCACCGGAGCATTCGAGGCAGGGCTGAAGGGACAGACGAGGGAGCATTCTCTTCTTATCCGCAGCATGGGGGTTTCACGCGTAATCGTTGCCATCAACAAATTGGACATGGTTGGATGGTCACAGGAACGATTCGACGAGATCTCACAACATGTTTTTGCCTTCTTATCAACTACAGGATTCCAGCAAAGGAACATCAGTTTCATTCCTGTCTCTGGCTTGCACGGAGACAACATAACGAGGAGGTCCACACATGCGGCGGCTAGTTGGTATGTGGGGAAAACGCTCATCGAAGAGCTGGAAAGTTCAGAGCCAACGACCCGGGCATTGCACAAACCCCTGCGTCTGACTATCTCCGAAGTTTACCGCTCGACACAAAGTCCACTCACGATCTCCGGGAGGATAGACGCCGGTTCACTGCAGACAGGAGATGCGCTCCTCATCCAACCTAGTGGAGAGAAAGCCTATGTCAAATCTTTAGAACTCGATCAAGAGCCGGTGGACTGGGCAGTAGCAGGACAAAACATAGTCATTCACCTCAGCAACATTGATCCGATCCACGTACGCGTCGGCGATATCGTCTGCGACACGAAGCAACCAATAACCTGTGTCGATACGTTTACAGTGAAAGTCCTCGCGTTTGACATCCTGACGCCGATGCAGGTGGATATGCATAGAGGTCGCTTACACGCGGCAGGCCAGATTCTAGAAATATCAGCGCTTCTTGACAAGACCCGAGGTACGGTGCTGAAGAAGAAGCCCAGAATCGTCAAATCGGGAAGCGTTGCGAGAGTAGTGGTTAAGATGGGGAGCAAGGTGCCGCTGGAAACGGGTCAACGAATTGTCTTGAGAAGCGGAGGGGAAACGGTTGCTGCCGGGTTATTGGAGTGATCACTGGAGCAGATCGGCGGATACCACAGTGAGAAAATATCCGTCTATCTCGTCGCAGAAGTGGTGGTTTGGGCGACGCGGTCGAACACGGAGACAAAATATTTATCCGTGGCGATTGCAGTCCCATTAGTATATCAAAGAAACCTAGAATGGTGCGGAGTGATGAACTGCGGGTCGCGGACCACGATCCAGAATCTTGATAAATTCCAAAACTCACATTGAAGAGTGCATATGGGTATATGACTACAGGGGACCAAGTGATGAGTGCATGTGTTCACAGATTATACGTGGCTATATGAATGATACCATGATAATAATCAACTTGGGCATACAACTAGGTAAAAACTTTTCAGGAAATCCAATTTAACGAAATGCAAATTAGTTACCTATACATACTTCGAAGTACCCAGGCTTGCTTAGAAACAACAGAATACCTATCGATTTGCATCTAGATATCCCATATCAAGAGAGTTCTCGGCAGCGTGCGGCTTCGTCGGCCTGCTATACACCTCCCACCGCTGCGATATCTCGGCACTACTACCACCATCACCGTCGTCGCCCCCGCCGCCGCCGCTCCCCGGCACTGGGCTCCCGGCACCGCGTAGGGTGGTGTTGCCGGCGCGGTTGGGTAGGGTCTTGACCAGGCGGTTCAAGATGACGAACTCGAGCTTCAGCTTGGCGCCGTAGACGGCGGGCTTGAAGGCGCCGGCGAGGTAGAACAGGCTCGCGTTCTGGATACCCAGGAGTGTCACGTCGAGGCAAATTATCAGCACGTTAATGTAGAGGAGGTGGTGCAGGAGCGTCTTCTTCTTGGCGATGCGGGAGGGAGAGGTCGTCGTCGCCGTCGCGGTTCGGGTTATGGTCGAGGCGGTGGTGGTGCTGGTCGTGGAGGAGCCCGGGGGCCTGAGCAGGGGCGCTAGGTCGCGCAGGTACAGGCGTGTTTGGTGGATATAGAGGATGCTGAGGGCTGTTTCTTGCACGAAGAAGACGGCGGTTTGGAAGCGGTCCCATATGTTGTTTGCGGGGAGGAGGGTGGGTTTGGAGGTTTGCTGGGGAGGTTGTTAGATAAGGGGATATCTCTCAATCTTAGATATTCGCGAAAAACAAGGATAATATTGAAATTTTAGGGTTATAAAGGTGGTATATACCGCAAGTATTCCTAATATTATAGTAATGCTACCGATCACGATCGAGGTGAATACCAATATTGCCCGTATCAAATCCAATAGTCTAGGTTGGTGTAATATAAGATGCAGTCGTGAAAATAGGATCCACGACTGGGAGATGACCATCATGGCCCAGGTTAAATAGATAAGGGTAATGGGACCTTTCTTGTCGGTCCATATACCAAAATCCGCGAGGATGATAAATAAAGTCTGTAGAATAACACCCCAGATCCCTATGGCGCAGGACCAGAAGTAGAGACCGCGCCGACGCTTGAAGAGCAGCAACAACGATATGCTGATTTCGATGCCGAGACACCAGGACACGCCGGCAAAGCCGGCCATGGCCAATGCCATGGGGGTGTTGTCGTTGACGACACTCATGATGTTGCCAAGGAATTGCGGGATGGTAATGATAGCATAAGTTCTAGAGGGAAGAATGGATCTTACTCCGGGAGTCTCTTAGCTGCGGGTTCAGCCGCCGCAGAAGGGAGGGAGATGGGACAAATAACAAAGTTCCAGATCAGAAATATCGGTCGAAAAACCGTATGGTAAAGGTCTCATTCTCCCTTCACCCTTTGCTCAACACCTACACCAAGTGTAGGGATTTCTGCAGGTTGGGGGCGATTGATCGATCTATCGGACCGCGCGTGTATTTTGTGTGTTTTGTGCGAATAAGACTGCAAAACAGCTTTTTGGGGCATCCATGGATGTATCTCCCAGGGGTCTCCCACCGTCCCACGCTTCCAGTCTGACAGTCCAAAGTCCAAATGCTGGCGTGGGTGTTACACAACAAGCCGGCCCCTGAGACTGAGTAACATCAGGGATTTGGTGGCGCCCTGGAAAGCTCCCTCGGGGGAACAGCCGCGATTTTATTGTTTGCTTCACAGGCGACGTCTGACAATTTGACGAATTAGACGAAAAATAATTTGCCGAATTTATTTCAGTTCGAGTCGAGTTACGTCAAATTACGTCAAGTCAAGTCAAGTCAAGTCAAGTTAGCAAAACTTAAACAAGTGCGTTGGGTGATAACGGTGTTTTGCTCGGGGGGCGCCTGCTCCAATTACGCATTTCCCCCCTCTATTTTCAGTCGTTCCTCCGATTCTCATAGATTGGCGTACGCCGTAAGCAGCCCTTAAGCGCCTACCCGCTGACCGGTTTGCACGGACATCCTTAGATAGGAAGGATAGCCTGGAGGGCAAACGGAGTGGACGGAAGGCGGCCAACAAGAAGAGGTAAGTCAGCCCTTGCATCTTTCTTACTTTCCCCACCACCGTCATCGAAAGCAACCCGTCACTCGTCTTCGCCAATTCAAACACACATTAGTAAAACGACTACAAAGTCTATTTGAACCAATAATTGGTGCTTAATTACCTGGTAGCTCCCAATCGAAAAGCTAGCAAAAAGCTACAATACAAATCAAGCAAATAAACAAAAAACCAACAGAGTCCTCGGAAATGTCGGCACCTACAAAGCAATCGGCGAAAGACGTGATCGCGGCGCTGAACTTAGCCCCGCACCCGGAGAAGGGCTACTTCGTGGAGACGTTCCGCGACGAGCACAGCACGTGCATCTACTACCTGCTGGAGGGCGAGAGCGGGCTTTCGCACTGGCACCGCGTCATGAGCTCCGTCGAGACCTGGCACTACTACGCCGGCGCCCCACTGCGGCTCTCCCTGTCCTTCGACGACGGGAAGCCCGTGCGCGACGCCGTCCTCGGCCCCGACATCGCGAAGGGCGAACGCCCCCAGGTCGTCGTCAAGAAGGGCGAGTGGCAGCACGCGCTTAGCCTCGGGGATTGGACGCTCGTCGGGTGCACTGTTTCCCCGCCGTTCACGATGGAGGCGTTTGAGATGGCGAAGCCGGGTTGGGAACCTAAACAGGGGTAGGCAAGACTTGGGAGCTGGGACAATGTGAATGCGTACGGTGTATCGCACCGCGGCGAGATATTGACATATGTTCGGAAGCTTACTATGGTTAAAGGCTAGAGTCCAAATAGCTACCAAATGCGCTCAGTAAAATAGAACTATCAACTTCATTCTCGGTCATGCTTTTCCTTGTCTATGCGATGGCAACAAGATGTAGGGAGATGACGCTTACTTGTTGGCCACTTTGTATTAGAGCCGCTGAATGAAACTGCAATCTGTTCTAAAGACTGTTGCCCCCAATATATCGAATTGCGCTTTGGCCTAGTTATTCAAGGACATGACCACGTTTCCGGTCCGGATGACTCAAATATTGTGGCTCTAATGGCGATTTATAATTTAGACAAGGTGTGAACGGTAGTAGACGGACCGGGCTTGCCCCACGCCACCGATACGTATGGAATTTCAGGGGTCGGTTGTGCTCATTCCCGCTCTTGATCGGTCACGGGGGCGGAAAGGACATGATGTGGGTGGGGACTAAAGATATCGGATGTGGGAATAGTCACGATATACTAGAGGACGTCTTGGTTCATGTTGTATAACAAAGGCTCCCATGAGTCAGGTAATAGTTTGTCTGCAAGTCTAAGCTACGTGTACAGGATACATCTGTGGATATCTGTATATGAAGAGAAATGTAAGTTTCAGATAGATAGAAACCAGAGATCTATGTAATATCGCAATGCGACCTACCTAAGTTGAGTTAATTAGTATTAGTAGAAGACCAAAGAGACAGATCTCTTGGAAGGAAATCCTGATAATAAATGAAATGCATGTTCATTATTAACAAGTGCTGAGTGCTGAGTGCTGAGTACATTGGTGGCCAAAGATCTGGCCTCATCCAATCTTTAGCTTCTAGTAAATGAGTCTAAATAAGCAGTATGAGGCTGCGTGGACAAAATTAAAATGACACCTACCATGTTGAGGTTATTCACATGGCAGTGCCGGCGCCGTCATAGCTCCTTTGCCTCAAAGACTAGCAGGGATGTCCCGCATCAGTGTGGAGCCAGGACTATAAACGGTGGTTCTCGTTGGAGAATGGGGAGAATAGGGTTGGGGCAATCTGGCTTTTGCGCAAAAAGAAAGAAGATTCCAGTGCCTACCAAGCCTACCAAGTACCTACCTATTAACATCGAGCATGAAACAGTGCTTTGGTTTTTTAAAGTTTACCAGGTATCTTTCAATGCAGTCAAGCGCTATGGAAGGAAGGGGTACTTGGGGGGTACATTGTCACTGGTGGGAGATAGGGCAGCGTAAAAAGTATTATTATGTAGCTGAGCGGTGAAATGTACTAGGTAATAGGGCGAATCCATCCTTGAACACCTTGCATTCGCTGGATACTTGGCGCCTGACCCACACTTTATTGCAATGTGTTCTCTTGCAAGCTGGCAACTTCAATGAATGATTTTTTTTTCTACCCATATAAGAATTTCACACTTACACCATCGTGTCTCCCACCAATTTTCCCCTCCCATTCTTCAAACAATCTTGACGACTTGACGATTCCAAGTGCCTCATTAACCAACCACGGGAGAGGTTGCTCGGTACTTTGTAATTTTTCCAACCCTTTCAATTCTTTTACCCCCCTTGCTCACATCTATTGGACACACCCTACTGATACCTCGCTCTTAAAACCTCTTCACCATGGCTCGCCCTCAGAGCTTCTGGGCTATCGGCTTCGGCATGATAGCCTGGACCCTTCTCCTCTTTAGTCCCCTCGCGTTTGTAGGAGCTACGCGAGTGGATGATGTTTCCGACTATGGCACTGTTATTGGTATTGTAAGTTGAACCCTACAAAAGAAGAGGGGAGCAAGGATTCATTGCGATTCCCTGCATAACCAAGAGACAACCAGTTCTAATAGATGTTCCCCTATAGGATTTAGGAACTACATACTCTTGTGTTGGTGTCATGCAACAAGGAAAGGTCGAAATTCTCGTCAACGACCAAGGAAACCGAATTACCCCATCATACGTGGCCTTTACCGAGGAAGAACGATTAGTAGGAGACGCTGCCAAACAACAGGCAGCTTCCAACCCCCGAAACACTGTTTATGACGTCAAGTAAGTTGGTTCCAAGCTCCATTCGGAGAATCGTGAAATAAATCAGCAAACATTTGCTAACTACTCTACTCCAGGCGATTCATTGGCCGAAAGTGGGCCGAGAAGGAAGTTCAGAATGATCTCAAGCACTTCCCCTACAAGGTTGTGGACCAAGATGGCAAGCCTGTTATTCAGGTTGACTTCCAGGGTTCCACCAAGAAGTTCACCCCCGAAGAGATCTCTGCCGTCATTCTTGGCAAGATGAAGGAGGTTGCCGAGTCCTACTTGGGCAAGAAGGTTACCCACGCCGTTGTTACTGTCCCTGCCTACTTCAACGACAACCAGAGACAGGCTACCAAGGACGCTGGTATCATCGCCGGTCTCAATGTTCTGCGAATTGTCAACGAACCTACTGCCGCTGCTATTGCTTACGGCTTGGACAAGACTGGTGGTGAACGCCACATTATCGTCTACGATCTTGGTGGTGGTACTTTCGATGTCTCTCTTCTTTCTATCGAAGACGGTGTTTTCGAAGTTTTGGCTACCGCCGGTGACACCCACCTTGGTGGTGAGGATTTTGACCAGAGAATCATCAACCACTTCGCCAAGAGCTATAACAAGAAGAACTCTGTCGATATTACCAAGGATCCTAAGGCCATGGGTAAATTGAAGCGTGAAGCCGAAAAGGCCAAGCGAACCCTTTCTTCTCAAATGTCCACCCGTATCGAGATTGAGGCCTTCTTCGACGGCAAGGATTTCTCCGAGACTCTTACCCGAGCCAAGTTTGAGGAGCTCAACATCGACCTCTTCAAGCGCACTCTCAAGCCCGTTAAGCAAGTCCTCGACGACGCCAAGATCAAGAAGGAAGAGGTTGACGACATCGTCCTGGTTGGTGGTTCCACTCGTATTCCCAAGGTCCAGGCTCTTCTCGAGGAGTTTTTCAGTGGCAAGAAGGCTAGCAAGGGTATTAACCCTGACGAAGCTGTTGCTTTCGGTGCTGCCGTCCAAGCTGGTGTTCTATCTGGTGAGGAGGGTGCCACTGATGTCGTCCTCATGGATGTCAACCCGTTGACTCTCGGTATCGAGACCACTGGTGGTGTCATGACTAAGCTCATCCCCCGCAACACGCCCATCCCCACTCGCAAGAGCCAGATCTTCTCCACCGCCGCCGATAACCAGCCCGTCGTCCTAATCCAGGTCTACGAAGGCGAGCGATCTATGACCAAGGACAACAACCTGCTTGGCAAGTTCGAGCTTACCAATATTCCCCCCGCACCCCGCGGTGTTCCCCAGATTGAAGTCTCCTTCGAGCTGGACGCCAACGGTATTCTCAAGGTTTCTGCCCACGACAAGGGAACTGGTAACAAGGAGTCAGTCACCATCACCAACGACAAGGGCCGTCTCAGCCCAGAGGAAATCGAGCGCATGGTCGCCGAGGCTGAGAAATTTGCCGAGGAGGACAAGGCTACCCGTGAGCGCATCGAGGCCCGAAACGGCCTTGAGAACTACGCCTTCAACCTGAAGAACCAAGTTAACGATGAGGATGGTCTTGGTGGCAAGATTGACGACGAGGACAAGGAGACTGTAAGTTGATGCTCACCACTGCTAAATTTAAACTCGCATACTAATTCTCTATTTAGATCCTTGACGCCGTTAAGGAAGCTACTGAGTGGCTCGAGGAGAACGCCGCCACGGCTTCCGCCGAAGACTTCGAGGAGCAGAAGGAGAAGCTCTCGAACGTCGCCTACCCCATCACATCTAAGTTGTACAGTGGAGGCCCCGGAGGTGCCGCGGATGACGACGAGCCCTCAGGCCACGATGAATTGTAAAGTATGATTCATAGATCTCTGTTTCATTAGCATACCCCCGGCGTAAGAACGAACGAATAAAGAAAGTTAAATAATCGTATTCAAAATTGTTCAAGCTTTTCATAAGTGATATTATGTGGGATGAGGATCATAGTTTTATATTGTGCTAAATTACCTACCGGAAAGCTACATAGGTGGGTGAGCAGCGTATTGAAATATTGCGTAAGGCGTGGCTGTACTACCAATTGACTGATGATTGGATGTTCAAGTTAGATGGTAAAGAGAGTGGGTAGGTAGGCAGGAAATAGGAAGATGTAGTATTGCTACCTTGATCTAATACACTGCTCTCTACTTCGAGAATTAGTGCTCATCTCGATTTTTTCTTGTGCGCGAAAAATAAATTTATGTCATTTCAAACTTGGATAGTAGGTGAAAGGATAGGTGCTAAATGACTGGTCACAAATCACAATCAGTTGTCATAATCACCTGTCACATCAGCCTCGGCATCAAATAAAAGTATACTGCTTTCTATTGTCTACGCAATATCTAAAACATCTTATTTTCCAACCCAGGAAAAAGGGGGGGTATCCAAGACAAGATAATTCAAAAGACCGGTGTACCTAGACCCAAGATTTACTCGGCCTTGGCCACGGGCACGGTATTCTCCTCGGTCTCGTCCAAAGACTCGAGGCTCTCGCCCTTCTTAAGCCCGAGCTGTCTCGTGTCGTAGCCGTTGCTCTCGAGGTAGGCCCGGAACTTGGCGTCCTCCTTGGTGATGGTGTCTTGGCCGATGTGGGGGAGCAGTAGGGCTAGGAGAGCGGCGAAGATGCATAAGCTGGAACTGACGTAGAACTTGTACTGGGCCGACTTGATGGCGTCGCCGTCGGCGGACTTGATGTGCTTGAACACGTAGGTGCCTACGAAGGCGCCGATCTTGCCCAATGCTGCGGCGATACCGTAGTACTGGCCTCGGACGCCCGTCGCGCAGGTCTTGGCCGCTAGCAGACCGATGTTGTTTCCGGGTCCGATCTCGCCTAGGGATAGGAAAATACCGTAGACGACTGCGAAGGCACCTACGACGGAGGGGTGCGAGAGCCTTGCGTAGCAGCCGGCCATGATGAAACCGACGATCGCCTGTAGGACCTGGCCGAGGATTAGGGTGTAACGAGGTCCAAGACGGTCGCTAATCGGAGCTCCCAACATAGTGCCGGGAATGTAAAATAAGTTGATAACCGTGTTCCATCCGAAAACAGTCGTTAGGACCGTGCTCTCTCCGTAGATGTTGGCGAGGATGGAACTCGAGTAAATCGAGAACGAATACGCAGAGAACTGGGAACATATGTTAGACGATGGTAGATAATAAGTAGATGGTCGATACTTACATCATAGATGAACCAGATCAAGCTGACGATCAAGAGCCTGAATCCATAGTATTTGAAAGTAAGGAAGTATGGAGTCTTGGCACTGAATTATGTCGTTAGCCATTGCTTTACATGTATATCAGGGGTAACTTTGGATTGCCAATGCTATTCTAACTTTTCCAGGCTATAATCTCAAGCCCAGAAAGTGACACGAAAAAATGGACTGCAAGAGGAAAACTTACTGCTTCATCGAGTTTCGCGAGAATTCCGCAGGTTCCTTGAGCTTGAGACGCAAGACAAACAAGACCAATGGGAATACGACGCCAATTCCCAAACTTGTTCTCCAGATTGTGCCATAGTGAGTGTTGTGAGCGGCAGCAGCAACGACATAGGGGACGAATGCACCGAAGACGAAACCCCAGTCGATCATAGAGTTCGTGAACAGAATGAACCAGGTGTTTCGGGTACCGCTCTTCAGCTCGCCGCTAGACTCGGCGCAGCTCACACTTCCAGCCGGATACTCGCCTCCAATACCGATACCGACCTTTCATTTCAATTAGCATGGCGCTTTTCGTAAGATCTCCAATTTTTCATCCTAGGTTCAATTTCACTCACAAAGAATCGCCAAGCGGTTAATATATTGAATAAGCCCACAGCGTCATTATGGTAGTAAGACCCGGCAGCGAGAGCCGTGAATATAATTAGGATGATAGTTGAGATGAGGAGCGAGTTCGTGCGCGACCACTTGTCGGATAAGTAACCGAAAAATAATTGACCGACAACCTATGAATATGAGCTTAAGAGATTTACTGAAAAATTAGTAGATTTCATACCGTTCCCGCGAAAGCTATAGCTGGTACAATGCTGGCTGCGTTGGAGTTGCTGTACACATCGCCATATTGTTGTCCCAACGTCGTGCTTACGGAACCAATGACCTAGGTGGCGCATAAATCAGCGGAAATGCGCCGGAAGAAGGATGCGTGAGAGAATGGGTGAGAGAGAGGCGTACGTTGTTCACATAACCATCGGAGAAGAGACCAGCGCCACAAGCCAAGACAGGCCAAATGACTTGCCAAAAGGGCTTTTGGTCAATAGGAGGTGCCGTATCGACGACGTTCTCAGAGACCACCTCTTGGTCTTGGTCTTCTTCCTTCTTCTTGCCCCAAAGCATTTTCTAGGTATGAGAATGTTCCAATTGTTGTTGTGTGTTGTTGTGATGAGTCGGGATAGGTCGAGATAGGTCGAGATAAGCTGATAGCAATATGACGACGACAATGATGCTTAGCTTAAATACATACAATAAGAGAGGCTAGGTATTAATAATATTAAGAGTACCAAGAATTTTAAAAGATTGAAAGGAACTAGGATCTGGCGACGGGAAACTAGGTGAATGGTGAATGGTGAAGCAATATTATACTAGGTAAGTATTGTTGCTGTTGCCAAATCTCAGCTAGATAAGCGCGAGATCACAAAGTTCAAGATCAAGACTTAAGATCAAAAGTGGTCAGCAATAAACATTAAATACTAGTCCTTTAACCTTTCAGCTAATCTCTAGCTAGGTTGCGCATCCTCGACAAGGTTTCCGCACGTGTTGTATGCGCAATAGTGTGCAATAAGGCTAACAAACCTTTGGCGAATGCCTGCCTACCTTCCCTATCTGTGTAAGTCGTACCCGCAAGGCCTGTAAGTCCTGCAAGTCCAAGGTATTAAAGGTAAGCTCTTTTAATCCTCTTCCCTTCCTTAGAGTTTTGTTACGTTTTCGAGTGGCTTGCTCAGAGATAAGACCAATCTAACTCAAATTGTCTACCCAACGTCAACATATGCGGGTAGATACAAGCCACGCAGCCACGTCTAGCCAATTAGAGACTCAAGATATACCCCGTGCCAAGTTCAAGCTCCCGCTCGCAGGCTTGACTCGACTTTCCCAGGTACCTACTAACCTTTCTTACAGACTTACACGGCTCGAGAGTGCCGGACTACAATTTTTTTCTATTTTCGCGGCGGGACCGAATTAAAATATTTTCTATTCTTGTTTGCAACGCTTTCAACGCGGGCTTGGCTGCAGTGGTGCGCTGCGAGGTACATGAAGATCACATCTGGTCGCGTGTCTATTATCTCCTCTGTTTTCTTTAAAGTATGACCGATTATGCTTATTACAAAGACTTATATCAGAACCTTAATCGAGTCTTTTCATTCTACTCGGTATTAAGTCTTACATAGCTACTCCGGGAATACAGAGAGAATATGATAAGCCTGAATCGTGCAAACACCCGTTCCCAAAACTGACTGCCCCATTGGATCCCTTACTAATTAGCGAATTATCGTGTCGGACACCAAAATCCTACCGAAAGCCTCCCACGTTTTCGGTCACGCCGAACTTTTTTAAGACATACAGCACAATTCACCTATGATAGAGAAACCTCTTATCTCATATATATAAAAGCAGGCGCACAGAATAGCTATGAAGGTTCGAATATGGTTCCAATAGGTTTGTGTAGGTATAGATTAAGGTTGTTTCCGCATGCAACGTAATTGAGATTGAGACGAAATACAACTAAAGTCGTATAGCTGATGTCACATGCTATTGAACCGACCCACCCCTTTGGCTTTCTAGGACCTAGGTAGTATAGAGTGGATTGCTAACAAGGCACTTGGACTGATGGTGTTCAGCTACTGGAGGTTAGTAATAATTCAAGTACTACCTAGGTCCTAGGTCCTAGGTAGTATTTTAGGGCAATTGGATCGATGATGAGTATTTCGAAATTTATTTTTCACGAGTTACCTAATAGAAGTCCCGAGCTACTATATAGGATTGGCTAAGCAAAGGATGGCACTAAATAGGCCGAAAATATCCATAAGCGAGTATCTTCCCGAGAGCACGGCCATGGATCGGAATTGAAGCATATTTGTAAGAGTACTTAAAGTCTTAAGTAGACTACAAACATAATGCTAGCTCATCTCCTTCTACTCAACTGATAGATTTTGCCAATGAACATGAGCAGTGGCAGACCAAATAATGCCTCCGGGCACCAACAGACCAACACCCCACAACATCCGTCCACGTCACATCACATCGAGTCGGAGATTTTCACGATACAATATTATCATCACGCGAATCCCTAGAGCGCGGACTCCGTCCCCGACGAATCAGGACGCAACTGCGGTTTCCGGGCTTGGGAGCTAGTAATACCAGAGAAAAAAAAATCTACCGTTAAACTCCCTACCTAACTATACGAGCCCATCTTCCCCTCCCTCTGCTCTACCCCAGCTTAACCTCGACCTAAATCCTAGCAGTAATTCTAGAAACGGTACTCTGGCTTGCTGTCTAGTCATGTCTATCTTTTATACACCGTGACTTGATGATATGCGTTATAGGGGAATAACACCGATCACCTGCCACTATCATGTCGTTGCTTTCACTCCCGGTTCCGGATACGTTGATATCCTTCCTCCAAACTCACTCACTCACTCTTCCCGGAATGACTCCTAGCTAATTTCGTCCGCACCAACCCTCTTACGCAGTTTTCTTCCATTGCGTGTACACGCCGATCAAACTACTCACCGTGCCCGCGAGGCCGACAAACCCGTCGTCGAATCCGACCCAACCAAGGGCCGCCGTCGGGATCGTCAGATCGCACAAATCCGACAAGAGTTGCAGCTGGCTCGCGGCGCGTTCCCTGCATCCCGTTAGTTCCGGTCCATACTCCACTCTCAGTCGCTCCTCCGACCTGGGGAAAAAAAACTTACATAACGATCCTCTTGCTCTCAACCACGCCCTCGCCTTCCTTCTTATCGACCTTAGCCTCCCTCTCGCGTAACCGGTACAGCGTGTACATCTGCGCAACAACGCTACACGCGAGCCCCATAGCCCAAAAGCGGTACGCCTCCCTCTGCGCGCGTTTCGCGCCCTGCCACTTCCTCACACCCAACGAATCGAGCACGGTCGCCGCGTCGAAGGTCAGGTACCCCGCGTACCCGAGCTGCCTGCCGACGGCCGCGTACCGGAGCACGGCGTCGGGCACCGCAGCCTTGTTGTCCGCGGCGGCGGCCGCCGCCTTCAGGTGCTCCACGTTCTTGCCGAACCGCAGCAGCTTGCGCGCCAGCCCGAACTGCTTCTTGATCGCCTCGTACGGCGCCACCTCCGCCGCCGTCCCGTTCGTCCGGAACAGGTACCACGCGTAGAACCGCGAGAAGTACTGCAGCGTCCGCAGCACCTTGTCGCGCCCTACCGTCGTCGCCACGAACTTCAGGTAGTGCGCCACCGTGGGGTGGTATACGACGGCGTCCGCGACCATTTTGCGTTATTATTATGTTTAGGTGTTCGTGTTACGTTCGGGTGGTATCACAAGGGATGTAGAGTACCTAGATATGGAGGGAGGTATGTATGTGTGTGTGTGTGTGTGTGTGTGTATGTCGATTCGAAGGTAAAGTTTCGGGATCGGCTCGCGAGGGTTTTTGCTATGCAATCCGGCAACCAGGTTGACGATCGAATAGATTAATAGCAATCGTACGGCACGCGAGCGTGGAAGACAGAAAGGTAATATGTGTGTAGAGAGGGAATCGACGCCAATCAGACGATTTAAAGAATTGAGATTGCGTAGACCAAAAAGAAAGAGGAAGAAAAAGAATCACGTTTGTTTCGGAAAGTATGTCAGAAGTCTTGGACGAGAATGTGAATGTAATGTGAGTGTAGTGTCGCTGTCGTACAGGAGGCGGGGAGTAACCCTATTAACGACCGCTCGTTCAACTTGGAACTTTCCTACAGCCGACGGGATTGCATGGATGGTAAGATGGGTGAAGTGACGGAATAAATCTGGGGGAAAGAATTGGAGAATTGGGTAATGCCTAGGTGGACTAGATGGACTAGATGAATTTAGCGTTGCACATGCCGAGGTCCACCGAGCATCTGAGAGAAAGGGCGAACCGAACTGCGCCGGCAATTTTCACCAACATTTTTTTGCCGGACGTAATTCCCTAAATCGATTCCGTTTCGTCCATCTTGGCTGTAATTGGGATTCATAATTGGCTGGGTTTCACTCGAAACGGACTAAGTCGTGCGTTACCCGAGATTGATATGACTGGATATGACTGGATTAGGGCCATTACTGCATAACATGACGTGATGCAGAAATCCAAACGGAAATCGAAACCGAGGACGGTTTTAAACTCCGACCATCGCACATTATCAAGGTCATCATCTTCTAACGTGTACACACATTGAAACAGATTCAATATACACACCAGACTTCACATAAGTTATAAAATGGTTAATATAGACATACAGTATTCATACCATATACTAAATATACTATTTAAAGTCCAGATTATTGGGCATTTTTCTATCAAATCATCATCGTACAAATATAATCATAGATTACCCCCAGGTTGTGATGCAATATAGCAATATACACGGAATCTAAAGATTTACCCCAGTTTCATGCTTCCAACAGATGGACTAGCAGCACTTAGGCCTAGCCTTATAGCCATTACATACGTAAGTAATTAGCTACTTGGCATCCCCTTATCATTAAGATAAGGTCTGTCCAAAATGCAAATCACAAGTACGAAACTTGGGGTATGGCGGTGTGGTTATTTATGGTGAGGAAGGGCTTGTGAGAAGCTCGTGTTACTTTGCCGACCTAGAAACTCCTCTATAAGACGCCTATGAGATGCGACTGATTTCGCGAGAAACCCCCAGCATTACCAGAAATGCCTAGTCGTAGTGGCAGACGCAGACGCGGTAGACGCGGGAGAAAGCAAACCAGCTAATAAATCTAGCCTACCTTGGGTAGAGGTCGCCGTCGACCCTATGCATTCCAATGAAACGAGAGACGATGAAATCCGAGCCTCGAAGCTCAGGTCCAGAAGAATTCCCCCAAATAGGAAATGCGTCACAAGCATAATTATGCTCGCAAAAAGGATCCATCGGAAGCGAAATGCGGCCCATCAGACTCGTCCCTTCATGCTGCGTCCCAACAGATTACCTTCGCAGTGGTGACCATAAACGGTCGGCGAGGCCCTTAGTTGTAGGATGGATTCCATCCCACCTCGGTCGAATCTCGCGCCTGATCAGTCATACTGAAATAGAACGCTAATAGATTCGCCGTGATGGATGCGGCGGATAGCTTCGGCGAATATCGGTGCAACGTCCAATACTTCGAGTTTGGGGCACAACTTCTTGTGTTCGTCTTGGGGAACCGAATTGGTTACGATAACCTTATCTAGGGCTGAAGCGTTGATTCGGGCGATGGCGTCACCACTTAGTACACCATGAGTAAGGAGAGCGTATACAGCTGTTGCTCCCTCTTTTCGCACTAGCTTCGCAGCGCGGGTAATAGTATTGGCGGTATCGGCCAGATCGTCAACTATAACACAGACTCGGTTGGCAACGTTGCCTACCAGCATCATCGTTGCGTTTTGTCGATCCGTTATTCGCGTTGGTCGTCGTTCCTAATAGGGTCAAATGAGTTTGAAGACACATACAAAACACAATCATCTTACCTTATGGATGAGGGCAAAGTCCATGCCCAAGCTATCCGCAATTGCAGTGGCCCGCTTTGCGCCACCGGCATCTGGACTCACAATCACGGCCTCCTTGTAGTCGGGAATATTTTGCTGGATATATCGCTTCAGCAAAGGACGGCCGTACAGGTTGTCCATCGGGATGTCGAAGAATCCCTGGTACTGAGGATCGTGCAGATCCAGAGCCACGACGCTGCATCTATTGTTAGCTAATATCCTCGCAAATGCCCAGCTTTTAAGAAGAGCTAAGGCAATGGGGGTTAAGATGGAGGCCCAACACAAGGACAGTGAATCAATCCTTAAGCTAGGGACACATACTGGTCAGCACCGGCACAGGTCAGGAGATCTGCCACCAGAGTTCCAGCCTGCGCAACCCATCTCTTATATCCCGGTTTAGCTTGGAAGGTCGAGATAAGCCCGGGATTCTCGTAGTCGTGGGTGGTATAGCTTCCGGCACGGGAGTGGGTCTGGTAGATAGCCGAATGACCGTCGCCGTTAACACTTCCATTTGTGCTTCCATTAGTATTCCCATTGGCATTGGCATGCCCATTGTTGTTGATGTAGTTCTCGCTATTGGTGCGCTGAAGGCCGTTTACACTCCCATTTCCATTAGTAAGGGAGGCCTTGCTCATCGCCCTAGAGAGATCTGTTTCTCTGTTGAAACTGGCACTCTTGATGATACCAGGACCAGGTGTCGCCGGGACACTCTCGAATGTGTACTTGTCCTTGGGAACCTCGGTCGGGGGTTTCGACAGTGGCGCTCCAATCTTGTTGTACGGCAAATCCGGTTGTCGAGAGTAAGGGAATAATGGGAGCACGGCTGTGACACGTTTGGCCGAGCCCGTTTTGCAGGCGGATATCACTATTTTCTCTCGTCAGATCTGGTGCACTATGGGCTAGAAAACTTTTTTAGTGATACATACTGATGCAAAGCTCTATTAGGTGATCGTTTATGGAACCACCTCCGGATTGGATGATGAAAACATCCTTGCCTCGTACCGAGTCTTGGATTTCGCAACGGGTCTCCCCGACAGAAAATTTGCTCAATATGCGGTTCCCGCTTGGGATACCGAGCATGTTGCATACGGACTCTGAGAGGGAGGGGTGAGAGTTTCCCGAGAGAATGACAATGTTCCTGACCATCTTGACGATCTGCTTGCAGGAATTAAAGGCCGCGTCGAAAGGGTATGCTGTTCTATGAACTACCTGCTAGGTATGTATGTATGTAGGCAAACACAACTAGCTTGACGGGAATTGTGGGCAAGTAATGTAGCTTGTTGACTTTGTTGACCTTGTTGACGTATGGACCTGGGTAAGGCAGTGAGTGAATGAATGTGATTATCAACAATGATTTCTTGACTTCCAAGATTTTTTTGTCGTTGCTGCAGCAGAGAGGATTCCTATTTGCTCCGATTGCGGTAGGCGAAATATACCGACGTCAGTATGTCGAACTGCACTGTGGTAAAGCTTTTTACAGCTTCTAAACCAGGGGGATGATCAGGTCACAAGACCAAAGAAAGCGAGACGAGGACTGGTCTCAAGCTGAAGCAGATGTTAAGACAGCTACTCAAAAGAGACCTTGGTGCTAAATCCTAGAGAAGGTCCATTTTGAAGGACTGACAGTTAACGAGATATTTGTTGGAAAATTGTGCGCGATTGTAAAATCTTCAGAGTTTGGTTGTAACTTGCTGGCTGCACGACAGGGAGAAGAAAGATTAAAGAAGATTGGAGGGACTTGAACTTTTCCTTCCAATTGAACCGCGGGGCCCTTCACCTGTGGTCCTGTGGCACCTTAGCGACCTTAGCACCTGCAAGAAGAAAAAAAATTCTGCCGGGTTAAGTAAGTTTACGGTTAAGGTTACGCAAAATGGACCTCACTGGACCTTCAGCGAGGATTGTTAGCGACTATTAGCGACGTGAGTGGATGCCTAGGTGGTTTCGGTGGTATCGGTGGCAATCGCCGCAAGCTAAAAACGTCAAGGACCACAGTGACCACCAAAGTGCAACCAAGCAGCCAAGTGGAGCAATGCGCTGCACCTGCTGCAACCGCAACTTGTAACCACTAAGCGTTGACTTTGTGAGCCTCTGACCCAAGAAAGATCCAAGAAAGATCCAAGAACGACCCTTGATTATGTCTCATAGGCCTGTGACCGGTCGTAGTTTCAGTGGGGGTAGTTACCGCCATCTCCTCTACTGCACAGTATATAAGGAAGGGGCGTGATTGGCCAAATACCTCCTAAATTTGCCGACTTCACACGAGTGACGATACGAAGTACATACGGGAGTACGGGAGTACGGGAGTACATGCTTTCTCTTTGTCTCCAAAATCCACATGCATCAAATGCAGTGCTTACCCACTTTTCTCATTTCTGACCTTTTTTCGACGCATCGTCATTGGAGCTAAAAGCACAGAATGGATTCTTTGTCACCATAAGCCGACGATTCTCTCCCTGTCAGAAATCTATTAAGAATATTGCAGGTGTTTTGTTGAATTGCGATATTACTATTGGTTTCATTTGAGAGTTTTACTCATTCCCCGTAAGGCTCTCAAAGCCTTAAGGATGGAGACAAATATTGAACACGGGCATTCATGAGATCCGAGTGCCAGAAATATAAGGCTCCCGGATCTGATTGAGTCAGACGGCCTCTGCTGTTACACCATGCACGGTCCGTGAAGCTGCGGCACGTAATGTACATTAGGTAGACATTTGTTGTATTTGCTTTTTAAAATATCATATGTCATCACTTGCAACACTCGATTCAAATTTACCTACGTATGATTTCCTGGGGAAATCCATCAATTACATAACTAGTAATCAAATTTCGCTTACAAACCCTCACAATGCCTGAGATTGCTGAAGGTGAGTGACACCCCTATCTTATTTCAGAAACATGAGAATCTGACAATCCATAGTCGCTCGTGTTGTCCATTTCCTACGCCAGCATCTAGTAGGAAAGACCATCAAAAGGGTACTAGCCCCAGATGACAACAGTATCTTTGGCAAGGTCGGGACGAGTGGCCCTGCGTTCGAGAAGGCTCTCACCGGGAAGAAAGTCGTAGATATCGGAAGTCAGGGAAAATATTTTTGGATGGTATTCTCAGCACCACCTCACACTGTTCTGCATCTGGGCATGACGGGCTGGGTTGAGATTCGAGGCACACAGACGGGTTACTCACGCTATGTCGAGAGGACGAAAAGTCATACGGAGGAATGGCCACCCAAATTCTGGAAATTCCAGATCGAGACAGATAGTGACCCTACGGTTGAGGTTGCCTACACGGATGCCAGGCGGTTTGGTCGCATACGTTTAGTCGATTGTCCTGGAAGTGAAATCAGAAAGCATTCGCCTCTAGTTGAGAATGGTCCGGATCCTGTTGTTGATAAAGACATATTCACCGAGGACTTCTTGCGACAGAAGATGAAGAGTAGACATGTCCCCATCAAGGCTTTGTTGCTGGACCAAGCAACAATCAGTGGGATTGGAAATTGGGTTGGCGATGAGGTTTTATACCAAGCCAAACTTCATCCGGAGCAATATTGCGACGATTTCGGTGATGCAGACGTTGCTGCCCTTTACAAAGCTATCCGATATGTATGTGACACTGCAGTTGAAAAGTTGGGAGATTCAGATCAATTTCCCGAAGACTGGCTATTCATGCACCGATGGGGTAAAGGCAAGAAAGACTCCCCGACAGCCCTTCCAAACGGTGAAAAGATTATCCATATCACTGTCGGCGGACGAACGAGCTGCGTGGTCCCCAGCATCCAGAAAAAGAAAAGTCGCATGATTGCAGACAACACCAAGAAGGAATCCACACCGCCAGAGGAGGAAGAAGAGACCGAGAGCCGTTTCTTCAACACTAAGAGTAAGGGCAAGGGTAAAAACAAGAAACAGGAGAACGACGACGTTGAAATGGAAGAACGCCCGAATAAGAAGGCTAAAACTGTGAAGTCAAAACCCGCCAAACAGGAGGAGGAAGAGGAAAAGCCGAAACCTGCTCCGAAAACGCCACGAAAGTCCAATAGACAGAAGAAAGAGGAGAAGCCAATTGAGCCTTCGCTGGAGCTTGGAAGGAGACGGTCAAGCAGACTTAGCCGTGCGGTAGCGTAGGCTTGTTACCTAGGGTCTACGAACATGTATTAGGTATATAACTCAAAATGGTCTGGAGTCGTTAAATACTATCAATACCAAAGCCTACATATTGGCAACCCACAGACAATTCCTAAATCTTGAGTTCAGATAACAGCAGCCGTTGGGATGACTTTCATCCCATATCACTTCATGTAACACGCACCTCATCAGGCTTTTGTCTAACAAACCTAGCCTCGTAGCTCAACGCACTCTATCGAATGCCCATTTAAATCAAAAATCGCTTTTCGGAGCAGAGCCATTCATTTTCTGTTCATACATCATAAAGGTATTGAACGCCGCTCCAGCAATAGCAGCCCACTGCGTATAGAAAACAGGACGCTGGGAAAGGAATTTGCCATCCGAGGTTTTGTAAGACCGACAACTCCATCCGCTGTACTCCCCGCCCTGCACCCCAAAGCAAATCATTCCTGTCATTTTCATATTATAAACAGTCGTACGCGCCGCTATACCTGCGTGTAGGTCGATATGCATCACTCGATGCTCATGCGCATCAGGCCGTCGTTAGTATCAACCATACCCTGAAAGCCCACTCGACCCTTGGCCCCGTTGATAGGCCTTCCGTTTCCGCCGGAGCTCCCGTTTTCGCTTGGAGTACCCGGTGCTTTGTCCCCGCCGTGATTACTTCCTGGTCGCGAACCCCACGGCATATCGCGTTGCAGGGGACTTTGTGTGATTGGAGAGTTGTGGACGCTGTTCATTCCGGGGCTTACGGCTCTTCTCTTGAAACTGTGTGGGTCGAAATCGTCATCTCTTCGTCGCTTGTTGTTGATACGACGAGTGATCTCCGCCGCGGTTGGCGGCACGCTTCCACTTTGTGACTGTGGTGCTGAAGCGGGCTGTGGGGTATCCGATTTTTGGCCCTCACTTCCGGGGCCACCCATCAATCCAATGCCAGAGCCAAGGTTGAATGGATTCACGTTACTGGATCCTGCAGACAACGAAGGCGAATCCATGTTAATATCTTCGCTCATTCCAGATGAGGACCCTCTAGGCATGAAGTATGAAGGTGGAGGAGTGACTCGGTTTCCACCGACACTACCTGTTTCGGAAAATGTCTCGAAGAAGTTCTTCTTCAAGTTCTTCATTGCTTGCTGCTTGAAGTTACTTGATAGTGCCGAGTCTGTCATCATGTCATCTTCGGGAATATCGTCAAGAGACTCTTGTGTAGTATTCATATTGGGGGACGATTGCGCCGTTGATAAGTTCGGGATATCTAGGGACGGGGTTTGGCCGGGTGGTATACGCGGCTCAAGATCCATGTCGCTTTCTCGAACCTGGCGAATGACCTCTGCTTCTCGGCGAACCTCCGAATCTATGGGAGTACTTTCCTCTGCGAGAGCAGCACGAATACGCGCGAAACCCTTCGTCTTTGGCTGAGAGAAGTGTTTAATAAGTATTACTTGGTACGCAAGAGCGGGAAGACTTACTAGTAAACTACCCCTTCTCGTGACAGCCCGCTTGACGACACCTCTGGAGCCATCTCTTGACAGCACTTCTCCGGCATCCACAGATTTGTCTTCATTCTCGCTACCTGAAATGTGCAGCTGATTGGCGGCCCAGCTGATGCTTTCCCTACGTGCATGAGGGATAGGGATATCCCTAATCTCCTTAACAACATTATTGGGTGGCGACTTGGAGAATGCGGCCGAACCAGCAGGGCTAAAACCTAACCCTATAGGGCCGCGCAGTCTCTTCTTCGGGTGTTTGCGGGGCCGTGTTCGGAAGCTCTGAAGGCTGTTGATAGCAGACGATGATCCTGGCATCCACGGGACAACGTTACTACTCATACCCGGCGTCGAGTGACCAAGTGGCTGGCTGTTCTTAGAAACCTGCGGTGTAGAATAGATGGCATCTTCCATCTCCTCGTCCATGAAGTCATCGTCGCCAGAGCTCGAGGAAGAATCCGAAGCTAGCGGATTAGTACTCCCTACCGAACTGGAAATGTTCATACGTTCTTGATTACCCATCATGGACCACAAGGAATTGACAGACTGCTCTTGGCCAAATTCACCATTACCTCGACCGGGAATATTCATGGCGCGTCCTCCAATGGTAGGGGATGAGTCGGGCGATGACTGTTCGGCGAGGGTGGAGTGGTGTAGGCTGGTAGCTGCTCTGGAGAAATCTAGTCCGCGGGATCGTCTAGGGAGAATGTTGGTTGGGGATGCATAAATTTGGGAATGGTCCAGTTTCGGTGAAAGAGGGGCGAGTTTGACCTGGTTAGGCGTCTGCGATGGGGACACGGAATCGCACTGTGACATCTGAAGCGATAAACCGCGCATAGGAAATTCGGGTCGACGAGGGGTGACGGGAGTCGGGGCAATGGCTGGCATATCTTGCATCTTATCCTTACTGAGGTTGAGAGGTGTGAGAGAACTATCGGTATCGTCCTTTGATGTTCGTCGTGAAGCTTCGAGAATGTGGAGAGAAGGAGACAACTGTGTGCCACCTCCGTCCGATAAACTCCTAGTCTTTGAGAGGGGCGTCCTCTCGATCATCCCAAATATGGCACCACTATTACCGTGACCGTGACCGTGACCTTGGCCCTTCATATCTTCGTCCATCACTACCTCTTCATCATAATTGCCTGAAGCCATCCGAAGTTGCCTATCCATATGCACACGGGTTGGAAATCCTGTTTTTTTTTGGAGTTTATTGCGGCTATCGTCTCGTGAATTGGATGGTTGGACGTCCGGTGCTAAGGACCGGCACTTCTGACGTAGACTAGGAGATTGGACTGTCTTATGGGCCGCATCGATGCAGACAAAGGGTAGGGCAACGCTAATGATGCGAGCGCAGATCAATGGTACCGAGTCAGATAAAATAATAGAAGCTTAAGTCAGGGTAAAGAATTAGGGATCGACGTTGAAGTTGTGACGTCGCGTCATATTACGGTAAACGCGGCCGCGGATTTGGGATGGGATAACTGGGATAACGGCCGAATCTTATCGATAGATCATCGCTTAGTTATGTAAGTGATGTACCCACACCGTATCCACACCAACCACGCATGAGTTCAGACTCCACGCAGCCACGGCAGCTTCCGGAAATGCTAGCAGCCAATCATTCTTCTCCATGCAGACGCTTTCTAAAAATAGTGGGCTCTCAAGTCCGACGCTAGCATCCATGGATCCTTCTACTAATAATTAGCGAGAGGGGACGAGGGCGCTTACAATCGACGCCCCTATTCTAGCGGTAAGCTTTAATAGTCTTTAGAGTTTGGATAAACGGTTGAATTATTCCATTTATTCCTCGCTATTTACATTTTTACTCTCATCTCAAATAATACACAAATAACAAACAAATCCCCTATTCTAACTAAGCTCAAACTTCAACGCGTCATACTGCACGTACACCGTGGCCGGCAACAAGGCCGTCTCCGTATCCGTCGCGTTGAACGGCAGACTCAAAGTAAACTCATTCAATCCCACTTTTAGAAAATCGGACGCTTTGAACGAGAACTCATGCCCGAAATTCTGGCATACGACACTACTTCGGGCACCGCACGAACCGCTACGGTAAGACGGTATGATCCACGTGCTAACATCCCGTCCGTTGGCGGCGACAGTGTAGGGGAGGTTCGAATATTTTTCGTTGGGAAGTATTGCCCACTTGTCGTTGCCATTCGCTGTCTTAGCGCCCGCAAGCTCGATCGTCAGTGTTGCCATCTGCGCGCCACCAGTGAGCTGGTCGCGAGTAAGGTCAAACTGGATGGTCCAATTGTTGACATTCTCGTAATATGGCTCGGAGCGAAAGTAGTTGGAAGGTCCGGGAAATACGCTCCAGTGGATGTAGTTGAAGTCCTCCGCTTCTTTACTCTTCCCGACCTTGAAGACAACGCCGTCCGGGAAGTCGGTCGGGAAATCCCAATTCGCCCAGTAAATACGGTGCTGTTCGGGCTGCAAGGGCTTCGACGTATCTGGCGCATAGCCGTGTTTGTACTCTCCCGCTGACTTGTCTGGTGTCCCGATTCGCCAGATCTCTTTGCCTTTACTTTCTGGCTTCCACTGGAAAGTGTGTGCTTCTGCAGTCTTTGATACTTCGACGTCATCTTGAATAAACCATCCAAAGATGCCCTCGGCGTAAACAGTCAGCCTATAGGTACCCTCTTTCACCATGGGAATTTCCACCGTCCCGGTAGCGGGATCAATATCTGCCCAATATTGCAGGCTAGACTTGTCGAAGACATTCAGTTGGAAATCTTGCTTGTTTTCGGATAGAACGGCAATTGGTCTCTTTCCACCCTTTGGTATGTCGATGGTCGCTTTGAATGTAGTGCGCTTCGATGTAGGAGTGTAGTTGGGAACATACTGAGCAATGCTATCATAGAACTCGCTATTCCATTCTGGATTGGCATATTGTGCCGCATCCGCTCTGAGCTCTTCAAGGGTGGTGTCTTTCCCACCCTTATTGAAGTGATAGTACTGCGGACCCCAAGTTCGATCGAAACCATTCGTCATGTTGGGGGTAGGAGCTCCGTGGTGACCTGATACCAGGTAGTTGTACTACGGACATGGGTTATGTGTGAGCACTTCATTCTCTACGGATGGATTTAGGAGAGGACTTACCACTATGCCGTCAACGACTAGATCCGAGTGCAGCGGACCACCATAATACGTCTCTCTCGTATTGTGTACGAGCCAGGCGCCGTAAGTATTCCCGTCAGAGCTAGTCGTTCCATCTGAGTATTGCCCGTGAACATCATGGTCACGCCACACTTCGGAAAAGGTGTATTTGGTGAAGAAGTCAGAGTATTGCTCCACGTAAGGATCGCTGGTTGTATTGCCGAGATAGGTCGTTGCATCTTGAACTGTGACAGCTTTACTAGTGGCCTGGGATGAGGGGAATGGCGCCCAGTTCCCTTTACTGCTAGAGAGATGAGTCCACAGTTTCGTACTCGGTCTGAATAGCGTTCGTAGTTCACCAAGACCCCGGAGGAAAGGCGTATTTTTGTTATAGTAAGTGGCCCGAGAGAAAACATGCAAGCCGGTTTCGCCTTCTCTTAAGAACCAATATTGCTCTAGTGTTTGGTTCGTAGAGGCGTAAGTATCTTGCATCACGACACCTCCATAAGGAGTTCCGGTACTGTCTGTTCCCTTGATGAGCTGGAATTTAGCAGTACCTCCAGGGGCCCAGAAACCACTGGGAACGCATGAGCAATCTAAGTACGGTCCTCGTCCACCCGAACCTAGAAGATCTTCTTTTCCCAGAAGTATCTGAGAAACACCTCCAGTGCTCTTACTTATAGCCACTGACAAGTCGTCATTCTGCAGAGTGAACTGACTGTTACTTTCCGTGGCAGTCAGGAATGCCGTTACTTGGCATGTAAGAAGGTAAAGAGCTGACACCTTCGATAACACCATTGCATCGATGCAGAGTGAATATCTGAGAAGTGTATAGTTTTGCCGTTCGTCTACTCAGAATTTTGCATTACTGATGACAACCACGTTGGTCCTTTGAAGCCGCAGACGGCTTCTACTTAAACATACCGTATTTACGACCATGATATATAATTCCCCTTACTAGGTATATAAGCGATTGGGGAATATTTTCCATTTCCATAGGAATATCTCGGTCCTTCTTAAACCGAAGTCCCTGGAAAATTGATCACATCTGCTATATACGGTAAGGTGAGGGGGGTTGCCTTTAGGTTGCTTGGCTGCGATGCAGCGTTACATAGCTCGTCAAATTAGCCATTGCTCCGGGTCCGAATTTCCTTACTAACAGCGCATTACGACGACAAAAGCTTTCTAATTTCTTCCGATGTGGTAGTTCGGGTCAAGCGTTGAAGTTGGCTTAGGAGATCAAGTTCGAGCAATTATCCAGTTGTCACCAGGCTACACTAGCACTGATAAATCTCAACTGCTCGAGGATTAGTTTTGTGACAGTTTCCGCATATAATCGCCGAGAAAACATATAATATGCTATCAAGTGAAGTTTCTATAGAGGCGATGTCCCCGAGCTTGCGCGTGGTGTTAGTGGTTTCTAGACTGAAACTTCATGGAGACTTTGTCTCAAACGTGATGAGATAGATATACTAACGCAGCAAGCTTTGAAAGATGATGTTACAGCAAGAACCCTGATGAAAGATCAGCATTATCTTATAGATTCAAAGATGTATAATATCATACAGTTGAGGTCCTACTTCTGATGCATAACCCGGGATTCAGTGTCACAGCTCGCTAATTCGTGGGTTCTTAGGCTATCCGCTATCCACAAATGCATCTTCGAGGTCCGGATGCAACATCGTGAACTCCTATTGCCTTGGAACCCACTTATCCGAGAGCTTCTAGAACTTGAAGCTCTAAGCCAAAGCGATAGCGATGCCGTGCCACCAATATTGTGTCGTTCAGTTCGGTGTCGATCCGTCCGTTTTCCTGGAGGATGAGAATTTGCTTAATATTTATAATGTTGTTCATATCAAGCGCTTTTGTAGAAGATACGCTCAACCAGTCGCGTTAAGCAGATAGGTGTGAGTGAATAGTTCACGACGAAGCATCAGCGGCGATCACTGGCCTTCGAAATTTGTCTAATTGATGGATCAAATGGCACCCTACGATGTTTCACAAAATACGACCCATGACCCACCCTCATGTTGATTCGTGGGTTAATTCAAAGCATAGGTAAGTGGAAAGGGTTGTCGCCGTGCTCGATCTACTCACGATTAAAACGCTCTTTTCCCATCATTGTTGCTCCATGATGCTCGAGTCAATCTCGATCAACCGGAAGCCATCAAGATGCTTACATATAGGCTTGCCCGTGTGCTGGGACATATGAGCCTCTTTCCTTCGCTAGTGTTCGGGGCTGGAACTACGACGGGTAGGTCTATTTTAGGGCTATTTGATAACGATCTCGCTAACGGTGGGCAATATGAAGCTGCTTCGTCGTGTGGTACTCATCCCACGAGTGGCTCTACGGTTCCATCGGGCGCTGTAGTTGTTGACTCAACTGGCTCAACAGCCGGGTCCTTTGCGAACTTGACGGCGGCGTTGGCGTCACTTCCAAGCGACTCAACATGTCAGACGGTCTTCATGAAACCAGGGACCTATATTGAACAGGTCTCTGTCAATCGCCCTGGCCAGACTGTTATAATCGGATATACTACAGACAGTCCTGGAAAAGGGTATTCTAGCAACCAGGTGACTGTCTCGTACAAGCGTGGTCTCTCGGTGTCACCGCTTCCCGCCGGTCACTCGGATCCCGAGACCGCCGTTATTTCTACAGCGTCCTCCAATGTTGCTTTCTACAATGTGAACTTCATCAACACCGACAATCTAGACGGAGCTATTGCTAGCTACGTCACCTTGGCTGCTTCGATCTATGGTAGCCATATTGGGTTTTACGGGTGCAATTTTACGGGCTGGCAGGACACGCTTCTCACTGGGTCTACTAACGGTTATCAGTATTATGAGTCCTCCTACATTGAAGGAGCCATTGACTTCGTCTGGGGCTGGAGTGCCGCCTACTTCAAAGGGTGCACAATTGCAGCCAAGAAGAAGGGATCTGCGATCACAGCACACAACCGCCAGGATGCATCTGCTACTGGAATTTTTGTGTTTGACCAGTGCCTCGTGACCGCTGCTGAAGGCTACGAGTCTGCGACCAAGTCAGGAGTCTATCTTGGCAGGCCTTACTCACAGTATGCAAGGGTTGTCTTCAAAGACTCCTATCTAGATTCTGTAGTACAGCCAGCAGGATGGGAACAATGGAGTTCTTCGGACCCTCGACTGGACGATATTTTGTTTGCCGAATTTAATAACGACGGCCCCGGAAATTGGGAGAATAATGCAGCTGCGCGCGAGGGCTTCGGAAAAGCAACTCTGTTAACGTCGGATAGTTACACCCTCTCCGATGTTATGGACTCGACTTCTTGGATCGATATGACGTATTGGAATAGTATCAGCACGCCTACCAAGATTTTGAAACGAAGAGATACGCCTGAAGATCCAGTCACCATATCCTCCGAGGCGAGCTCCACATCCCCGGCTGCTAGTGATTACATTGTGTCTAAGACCCCCATTGAAGGCAAAACCGTCTACTCGAGTTTCAACGATGTAATAGCAGCGATCCAGAAAGTTTCAAGCGATAAGACGGTAACAGTGTTCGCATATCCCGGTGTCTACAAAGAACAAATTGTCTTCAACCGATCAGGCACTACCATCTTCCGCGGCTACTCAGGAGATCCACATGACAACACAAAGAACCAAGTGATCATCCAAAACAGTGCTGGTGTGGACACACAAGCCGATCAAAGCAACTCAGACTCTGCGACATTGTATTCTAGAGCCACCAATCTTCAGCTTTTCAATATCAACCTGAATAACGTTTTTGGGAAGACGCACAACTACGCGTCTCTCGGGTTTGCTAGTGGCAACAATGGGTTCACGTCCTTCTACGGGTGTCAGGTCACCGGAAACCAAGATACTTTCGATATGAACGTGGGAACCAGCGTTTTTGCCTATAACACTCTAGTTGAGGGGTCGATTGACTTTATCTGGGGCGCGGGAACTGCGTATTTCCTCAATTCCACGATCGTACCCAACACAGATGGCGGCAGCATCGCGGCCATGAAAAGAGCCTCTAGTACCGCCCCGGGTGGTCTGGTGTTTGATCAGTGTACCGTTTCAGCGATGAAGGGCGTCACACCTGGCTCGGTCTTCCTAGGTCGACCATATAACGAGTACTCTCGGGTTGCGTATATCGACACTTATCTAGATGAATCGATATCACCAGAAGGGTGGTCAGTTTGGGGAAAGTCTGATCCTAGGATTGACAACGTTCTCTTTGGCGAGTTCCACAACACCGGTCCGGGTGCTTCTAAGAGCACCCGCGCCGCTTTCTCGCAACAGCTGTCCGATGCAGGTGCAAAGGCATTTCAGCTAGAGAATATTTTCTCTTCTCAGGGGACTTCGTGGTAAGTAATATGTCGAGTTTTCGGAGTTTATCATTGAAAATGGCTAACTATTGCTTGTAGGATCGACATGACTTATGTGAAAACAACCCCTTTCTACATTGATCCCGAGTAGTTAACTATACATGAAAGAGACCAGAATTTAAATTACGATGCATTTGCCATGTGCCATTGCAAAAATCTTGAGTGTACTGTACGTAGACACTTATTCAAGTTTGGAGACCCATGAGCAAGCGACCCCCGACCAAGAACTAGGCCTCCATCTATGGCATAGGGGGGCCGTTAGAAGCATAATTAGAGCGCTACTGTAGGAGAATACCTTTGTGGTCAACCTGAATCCCATTATCTGCTACCTATCTATGTTTACTGATGAATTAAGCCCTTAAGGTTGGGTCATAAAGAATTCCTTGACCTGATTCCCTTGTTACGCGGAAATCTCTAGGAAATATCACAATAGGTAAACAAAGGGGCGTTATAGAATGGAGACAAAACGACTAGTCATGTTTCGAAAGAAGCTCGTCGTCAATGAACACGCTGGTATAATCCCACTGTATGTATAGCCACTAAAACCATGAGGATGCCCCGTATCAACGAAATTTTTGGCACACTCAAGTTGAGACTCCTGCCATCCCACCCCCTTAGTGTATTCTCACATATCTAGGTATATACCGTTACATAGACAAGTAAATACCTACCTGTCTATCAGGTACCTACCCAGTCCCCCCGTCGCGCTATTTGGTGAATTGAAACATCATCTCGAACGATATCCGAACCAAGCAGGTCTTGGCAGATAAATACACCTAACTAAGGGGAACGGGTCAATTTGCTCTCTGGAAAGTAGCTAGCTAAGATGTGCAGGCGAGTCTTCACACATTATATGCACCACGACGTGCGAGCACCCATGATAATCGATCCGTACGTCGAAAAAGCGTTCTTCTACGCCAATCCGCGGTACACCCCGCACCACAAATGTGAGCTATGCCACATCCCCCCCGAAGCCTGGCTTGTGGATAGTCTGACACCCAAATGCGAGCACCACAGCTGTTGTATCCTAGTCAGCGAGGTAGAGTTCTGTGCCGACTTCTACGCGCTGGGGAATGACAAGGAGCTGGGTAGGTTATTCCAGCCGGAGATGTGCATAGAATTTACGGTGGACCACCGGCATAGGAAGCTCTCCTACTTCGGGCACCCGGAGCTGTACCCGAGGAACATGTGTCCGAGCACGTGGCGCAAAGACCTACTTGAAGTAGGCAATGAACATCGGAGTCTTTACGCAGAAGAGGAATTCTTCAAGGAGTGCGAGAAATTGTATACGCTCGAGCAAGATGCTAAGACGCAGTTTTTGGTATACCGTGATCTGCGCAGGGTTTGGCCTAAAGGAAGCGATGTGATGCAACATGCGCAGTTTAATGTGGAGCAGTCCCAGACGCTTCTGACTGAGCAGAAACAACGAATTTCGGAGATGCTAAATTGGCAACGTGGTATACAAGGCGCACCCGTTCAGTTTATCCCGATATGGTGGATGCGAATGTGGGCGTTAGAGAACGGGGCTTACGAGGAGTAAGTGCATAGGCAGTGATAAGTCCTGGCCTTCGTGCTGGATGGTAAGTGCAGGTAAGTACAGGTAAGTGGCCGTGGCTTAAGGAATTTTGAAAATACAGGGTTAAAAGGAGTTAACGAAACCATTGCATACCTAGGTATGTTGAATCAAATGTTTAGAAGCTTTAATAGGTATAAGAGATCGATACAGACTAATGGAATCTAGCTCATTGCGAGGGGGGAAATCACTGTGCCCTAGGAAGAAGGTCCGTTGCTCCTAGAGTGGTGATGTCCCTACACTCATACAACACTATTCATCACGGTGTGTGTTTGAAATCAGCTTGCTAACTACTAACCGCACTAGACCATGCTATATGGCGATCGAATGATCGTCTTTGTTGTCACGACGTTGCTATAGTGAGAATGCGGGCGTACTTGTCTGACTGAATATGGCCATGTGAAAAATGCCGATATATTGGCGCGAATTTCGTATTGGTTGTAAGCGCATACTATCATGATACCTAGCTCCCGGCTGAACCGGCATGCCTTCTTAGGCTTGTAATGGCAAGTTTTGATGCTATTTTCGGAGCTTCCCGGATAAAATTGAGTATCGACTTCTAGTCTACCTTCCCCTATTCTAACCGGTAAACTGAGCTGGTATTTTGAGAAATGACTTCGCAAAGTCTGAGATTCCTTGATCATGGTGACCAATTTTAGATCGCTGCTTTATTGTACTGCGACGTTGAGTGGGCTTAGCCAATAGGAGCGGTCATACGCCATACGCTGACTGAATTCGTGATTCTAAGAGTATTAGCTAGGTAGTCCCGCTGTCTGTGAGAATCGAGGTGCTATATCGGGAGGTCCTGTGGGTGTAATGTGATTGACATGGTTATTAGATTGGACCTCATCGATCGATCGAATAGCTGTGGGCCTACAGATTGGGTTAACCGTTCGGTCGGTTATTAGCCGTGCTTTACTTGCCGTGTTTATATCACGAGCCGCCAAACTTCACCGAGGGATAGTCGGTGACTGTCATATATCCGTAAACAAGGATTTATAGCCAACTCATCTAAACGTTGGTAGTTCCCGTCAATATAGTTGTAGCTTCATGCTCATTCTATCTGAGCATGTCGTGTTTGCTGAACACTCAATACCCCTGGAAGCCCTCGGCTGACGTCTGCCGTGCGACCTGAGACTGATATAATAATGTGGCGGCAAGGCGTGCTTAGAACCGACATTTGGTGAAGAATGGTACGGCAGAGTTCTGGCTGAACCCGGTCTGCAGCTTCAACACAATGTAACTTGTTTCGACGTTGCTTTTACCTTCAGGTCTGACACACCCCGCATATTTCCAGCTCGAAAGGGGCTGGATAAATTGTGCAAATTGCAGATAGCTAATTTGCGGCTCCCGGGAGTCGTACATTCCCTGAATCTATTACGTTAGAGATTCATCTCTTCGGTGTAAGCTGACCTATAATAGCTGGAGAGGTACGGGTGGTCAGACCTGTGCCGTTGATTTATCGGGCGTTGGCAAGTAGAACATTTCGAAAATGCTCCTCAGCAACGGCCGGAAATGGCCGATATTAGTGGCAAATCAAGGAATCGCGATATTGTGTTGCTGTAGCATTTCAAACAATATGGATGAAAGACAATCGTTTTCGAGGTCTTTGTGAATGCAATAATCTATGTGATTCGTAGCTTTGATTGTTGACTTCCAAGGTACAACCTCTAAGCTGGCCCTAATTGGACAGTCAGTGATTTGATCGACCGGTATTAATGGGATCGTCGGTGGGGAGAAAAGAAGCTTAAAACTGACAGCGCTGATCGCCAGGCCCCAATTACAGCCATGGCTTGAAAATCGAGGGAATCCCCTTTTCGATGTCCTGACATCATCTAACATTTATTAAATGTGCTCAATGGCACGTCAGTTCTATATTATTACGAAGACAAGGGCCTCCTGTAAATTATTGACTGGTATGATCGATTTTCAGCAAAGATGTTGAACGTTGTTTAAATTGCGGCAGTATCACGCAAAGCCAGGGGTAGACAAATAATGACCAATAAGGTGGTAGGTCACACCCCTTTCGTTGCCACGAGTAATCATTTTTCTGCGGAGTGTTGTTGACGATTCCCCACGAAAAGATTGCCGATACGCGATTTCTTATTTGGCTCCCGGGCATGATATCCGTCGAGGCGTAAAGGAATTTAACTTAGTCATCCAATGAGAAATTCACCTATGTGCCTGTTAGCAAGGGACCTATATTCCGACGGATGGATTTATTTATCTATATTAGGTTGCTTCATTAAGGGTGCATGCGAAAGATGGTCGACGAACCGGTTTTGGTCGGCGATTTCGACGTCATGTTGCAGGAGAGTTCATATGGCAGCCGACAGGAATATGCACGGGAATATGCACGGTGAGCCGGAGCATCACAACGGATTAAAGCCGTCACCTCGGAGCCAAGCACGCAATATGGAACGGGAACTATGTCGCATGTCGAAAGGGCGTGCTGTAAAAAATATATAAATAAGAGCGTCAGCTTCTGAATGGATGTGTGCCTATCGTTCAGCATCGACAGTGGAGTCAGTCCATCCTCTTTCTGATCTAGACGTCAAGCCTTAGCGCAATTGCATCAATATATCTTCAAAATGAAGACCTCATTCTTTAGCGTTCTTGCCCTTGGTGGCTTCATTATTACGAGCGTCGCTAGCCCCGTCCTTGTTGATACCAGCGTCCAGAAACGCCAGGACATTGATGCTATCGAGACCGCTTTGGAGACGCTTTTTGCGCAAATTCAGGAGCAAACTACCCAGATCAGTAAGTTTAACTAAGCAGCGTGGCAATTGTGCCAGTCTAACAAGAAATTAGATGCTACTTTGACCCCAGTCCAGGATGCCGCCCCGGAGGCTGAAGCTCAGACTGCCGCCGACGCTATCTCTCCGCAACTAGAAACGATCGGAGAGCTCTTGGACCAGGCCAGTAGCATTGCTAAGCGTTCCATCCTTGAGGGTCGATTCGTCAAGGAAGATATCTTCAAGACTGTTGGTCTCATCTTGTTTGAGCTACTCGGAACCGTAAAGTTTATCCTCATCAAGCTCGGCCTCGGTATGATAAACTCACCATAAATGACCATTGACTAAGGAACTAGCTAACCTATGATTAGGCCCTGTCTTGATCCACCTGGTTCCATTGATTCTCGCTCTTGTCAAGACTCTTAAGGCCCTCGACAAGGTCGTTGAGGGTTTGCTCATTGCTGTCAAGTTCATTGCCGATGACCTTCTCCAGGCTGTTGGTCTTGGTCTTGTCGGTCTCCTCCCCTAGACAGTCAACAAGAACCTAGGTAGCAATCCTGCCTGGAATAATGGGATCTATGATCAAATGGTTGTTCACCGTTAGCGTCGATATACAAGTTTGGCGTCTTGGATAGTTTGGATATTGATAGCTTCTACCGTCACCAGCCTTCCACAATAACCACTAAAAAAACAAGCGATGAATAAACCTATTCTCGTGACCCATTGTACCTGAAATAAGAATAAGTGAAAATGATGTTATTTCCAAAGTGAAGTTGAAACAGAAAAGAAATAAAAATGGAAGGGTCATGATAGCGGGGTGGATATGTGACAAGGATCCCGCAGATCAGACAAGGTCCTGTCGTGTGATTGGCCGACGACTATAGTGAAACCCAGTCCCCCCTGATAAGGAGATCGCCATTGAGGCTCTTTGCCCTACCCGCAGTAGAAATCTTCTGGTAGACCAATAGTTATCCAATGGAACAAATAGAACGAGATGGGTATCGTGCCGAAGGAGGATATTCCCCAGGACATGGAACTGCTTGGCCGGGTCTCAGACCGAACCCCATCAGATATGAGACGAAAATGACCATAAACTGCCATTGGCGAGCGCTTGACCGTTCGGTTGCTTGGATCGTCCCTCGTATTGGTCGTCGATAAAAAGCCATGACAGATCCTCGTCCAATATGATCGACGTTCTCTCGCCCATCTCTCACTTCTCACATTTTGAATCTTAAATCTTGTCGTCCTTCTGGGAAGGGGTTTTTCGTTTCTTCACCTATTCATTCGTTCCTGTTCCTGGCTGGCACTCGACTTCCGTTCTCTGTACATACCATTAATACCGAACCCAGCAATAATACCCACTAAAAAACAAAAATCAAAATGCGCGCCACCTCCGCCCTCGCCCTGGCTTTGACCGGCACCGCCGCCGCTCTACCCACGATCCCCTTCATCGCGCCCACCGATGTGATCAACATAACCAGCACCAATACCGCGGCCATTGTCGCGCGCCAAAGTACGGCGAAAGCCTGTTTCGTGATCGGCTCGACGACACTACCCGCCGAAACCGCTGACATAGCCGCGAGTCTCGCCTCCACCGTAACCTGCTCCACATCCAAGAAGACGATCTCGGGAGTTCCGGACGTGACCTCGGGCTCGACGACGTTTTCTTCAATCGACTTCAGCCAGTCGAGCCAGACGCCGCTTCAATTCGCGCTTTCCAAGTTCGCGACCGCGAGCCCGCTAGCCAGCACCGACCTGCAGACCTTCCAGGACCAGCTGAACGTGTACCAGGCGACTGAGGCTGGTATCCGCAGCGTCGGTGGCTCTCTCGCCATCAAGGTCCCCAAGTTCTTCCTCGAGATGCAGGTCAGCCGCATCCAGACGGCTCAGGGCAACCCGCCCACTGCTGCTGGTCTCCAGGTTGACCATCTCCGAGACAAGGTTTTGAAGAACGCTCCCAAGGAGGCCCAGAGCTTGCTTAACCAAGTCACACAGCTTGCGACACAACTTAAATAAAGAGAGAATAGCTAGATTAGTAATCCGTGTTCATGGGAGCTTGCCGATGAGCTTTGGGTCATCTGTGAAACCCAGCCCTAGCTAGTGCGAGTTGACGTTCATCTATAATAAAACGAATCTCACAAAGAGTGGTATTTCCCCTAAATTTGTTCCCGTCTACCAACGCCCGCGTATGCAATCCTTCTATGTCTACCCATGTCCGTATCCTTGAGTTAAATGTTCGGAGATAACAGATCGTATTTTACACACCGCTCCACCTGTACTAGTTGTTAGTATTATATATGTTTTGCGAGGGAGGAGATGGTCTCACATCTTCAATGCTAGCTTGCATGAACCGTCTCGCTTCTAATCCTGCCCAGACGAACAGAATGGAGAAATCGCCCCCCTTCATCATCTGGGCTCCTCCTTGTGCACCTAGCTGTCTAAGGATTGGTAGCGAACTACTCAGCAAGTCCACATTAGGATCGAGACTGCGACCGATGCCCTCAAGAAGTAAGATGCTAATCACTACATTGACGAAATCGCCCTCCAATCTCACATGATGCTGTCGAACCATGTCGAGGACCTGTTGTAGAATATCGCCGATCTTGATATTACCCAAAGCGAGAGTAGAACTTTTCACGTTCAAGACGAGGTGTTGCATTTTGAGAGCAAATATTTCCTCGTCAATGACCGCATCGGGCTGCCGGCAACGCTCACACATAAGATGGCCTGCTTTATATCCGTCGAACTCGGCAATGGCGCGGAAGAGATCCAAGAAGTTACGACGATTGACTGCATTCAGTTCTGTTACAAGTCCGGTGTCGATGAAGATTAGCTGAGGTCTGAAATTTTCTTGATCAATCTTCTCGAGCTCAGCCTGCCAAGCGGCAGAGTCTCTTCGCTTGCGGAATGGACGCAACCGTGCAAGCACTTCTTCGGTGACATCGGGTTGATCGTCAGGGTGTGGTGGATGGTCATTGGATGGATGGCGTAGACTTAGATCTGGCTGGTATGCTTGATAAAAGCGAACCATAATATTTCCAGGGTGCAAGTCAGCGTGAACGAAGTTGTCAATCAACAACATACGTAAGAAAGCATCGAGACCTTCCTGAGCGATATCTTTTTGAAAGACACCGCCTCCATTCTCCAAGAAGTCAGCCAGAGGTATTCCCTGTGCGAACTCCTCGATCAGTACTTCTCGAGTGGTAAACTCGAGGTATGGGAATGGAAACCACGCCGTAGTGCGATCTTTGAAATTCTTTCGGAATTTGGCTAGATTAGCTGCTTCAATACGAAGATCAAGTTGGAGCTTCATCATTTCTCCGAACTGAGCGACCTCGTCGGGTAGGGATAACCATTCGATAGTGGGTATCATATTGAGAGCCGAGGCGAAAAAATGCATGATACGTAAATCGCGTCGAACCGTTCGTTCCACCTTTGGATGTAGGACCTTGACAGCAACGTAAGAAGAGGGAACCCGCTTTGGTACAATCTTCAGAACCGTATCAACCTTTCGGCGAACATTTCGTCGGAGGTTGCTGCCAGTCTCCAGGACATCAACATCACCCGGTGCCGCAAGATCTGACTTTAATTTAGCTTTATACACCTGTGCGATTGCACCGACACCTAGAGGAGCTTCGTGAAATTCTTCGAAAATATCTTCAAATCTTCTCCCGTTGAACGCCTTTTCGACTATCCGCATCGTTTCGGTTATAGAATGAGCAGGGGCATTGGAATGAAGCTTTGACATTATATCGCACATTTCGGTAGGGAAAATATCAGTTCTCGAAGCTGCCCATTGTCCAAGCTATCCGGCGCATATGTTAGTTTGCTCGATGTCATCGTCACCATCACGCATCACGTCAGCATGGACACACCTTAATAAATGCCGGACCAGCCGCCTCCATAGACTTCACCAGAAATTTATACCACCACAGCGTACCCGACCTCTCATTGTTGCGACTAGCCTGGCGGCTCCCAATCCATATAGACGGGACAGCTAATATGACTGGTATGAATATGAAGACTAGTTCGACAAATCTTACTCCAGTACACAGGGGCTCCCAGAAATACAGATCCAGGAAGATGATTACTTTACTACCGAGACGGTGGATGACTCCAGCATCGCTATCGACAGTTTTCTTCAATTCTTCTCGGGATGCTTTGAGCATGCGACCCTCGGCCGTTTGTCCCGTATCCTTGTCATCTTTTTCGGACAACGTGACGAAGGCTGCAGTTGCGAGAGCTGTATGAGCTGTGGCTCTCAATGTCCTACCACTATACTGAGAGTTCCGAGAGTTCCGCCATAGCGAAGGTCCAGGAATCCGGGATCGAAAAGTTGAGTGTAATTGTCTAATATTTGCAGCAGTCTTGGGAGCTTGAAGGAAACATCGGCGAACGCAAAACCGGCCAAGTAAGATGGCCGGTCGCATTTCTATTCGCACCTATAATTATAACGAGAGACAAGGAATGGTTGACATGGTGGGGAGGATGTGCTAAACAATTTCATTCACGGTTGTCGCGACCGAGCGTTCATGCCATTGATGTTGTAACACTACAGATCGTGATTGAGATCGCCCAATCCGTAAAATGGTGAAGGGGTGAAGGGGTGAAGGATGTGGCTTGTGACGTAGTAGATTCAGTAGATTCGATCTTCGGCTCAGACCAAGGACTGTATAAGTAACGGTAAAATCCCGGCAGCTACACTATCGATAGGAAGGTTGTTACCTGCATGTGATTACCTATTACCTAGTTTCTAGGTACGTACCCAGAACTCAAGTTTCGAAGAAACCATCACGTAATGGATTTGGGGGAACCACTTTTAGTTGCGCCTTACACTGGCCTAATGTTCCTATCCGCCATCCACCCGCCGCCGTCCATTCCACCACCCACCACTCCACCACTCCACCACTCCACTGACTCAGCCTTAAAGAAACTGGCCGCGGCAAATAAAAAAAAAAGTTGACAAGTTAAAGACGAGAAAAATCTATGATAACCCCTCTTAAGGGAACAAAACGTCGTGTATCTCCTTGTCCTTATTTCGCCGTTTCCCAGAATACTTACTCTTTCATTCTCATTCCAATACCACAATTCACAGATCAAAATCATGGGCTGGTTTTGGTCAGACGGTCTTCAGGCCAAAGCTCACAAGCAAGTTTCGTCGCATCCCACTCAGAATGGATCGCGATCACCCCCTGTAAGTTGTCTTAGAACCCTAACAATATAATAGATGGATGCTCTCGTATTAACCATGTTCCTTCTACCAGCCCGGATGCCCGATGCATAAACACCAGAAGTCTGCAGACGCAATAAACGCACCTAATTCCTGTCCCGTGAAGCATTCCCGATCCGACTTTGCGTCATCTCCAACCCCCGAACTTAGTGCCTCTGAATTTCACGGATCTCGCTCCTATGCGAAGCCACGCGAGACGATGGACTTTGTGGAGGAACCTAAGGTGATAGAGAAGCACGATGTGAAGGCAGGAGTCGAATCGCAGTCTGCCTTTTCGAAACTGAACCCTCTTAACTATATGTTCCGCGACCTATCACAAGCACCTGCGCCTAACCAGACGTACTCCCTCCCCACTTCGCGAGAACCATCGTCCATTCCCAGAGGTGACGGTGATGGTAACTGGGAATATCCCTCTCCACAACAAATGTACAACGCCCTCCTGCGCAAGGGCTACACAGACACAGATGTCACTGCGGTCGACAGCATGGTCAGCGTACACAACTTTCTGAATGAAGGTGCTTGGGCCGAAATAATGGACTGGGAGAAACGATTCTCTGGCGGTCTCTACAAGGGCTGGCGCTTGTGTAGCCATGGCGAGCAAAACTTCGAAAAGATGGTTAAGAAGTACGGTTATGAGAAGGAGGTGGAGAACCTGAGTCCAAGCTTGGTACGATTTCAAGGTCGACCACAGGACATGACACCCAAGGCAGCTATGTTCCAGGTCATGGGCTGGCTATATCCCGGAGCCTTTGCGTAAGTCAACGAGCCCCATTTTTCCTTCGTGGGAGGATTTTACTAATACCTGCCATAGTACTGAGCCGCCTTTTGATCGACATGATTGGTATGTGAGTAGAGAGGTCAACGGTGAACGCAAGGAGATCCGGTATGTCATCGATTACTACTCTGGGCCACCCGAGCCTACCGGCGAACCCGTATTCTATCTCGACGTACGACCAGCCATCACCCCGACAGGAGCAGCTGAGAGAGCGCTGCGATGGGGATGCGATGTATGGTGGAGAGCGATAGGTGGCGATGTCCGTGAACGCGAGAAGAACAGCAAGCCAAAGTGATGCGACGACTTTGAAATACACACAAGACAACCACCACTACAGCCACAGCTACCACTGCCACAAATGAATCATGTCAATTGAACGCGGAGTTTGGATTTGCATTGCAGGGTGTATCAGCATGGGGGTTTGGGCATGTTACGACACCTTGCGATGCATCACGATCCCTCGGATTCACAAAGTACCTTTGCTTTTCTGTACCATCATAGTCTACAGACTCCATCATCTCCTCTTTTTTTTCGCCAGAAAGAGTACTACGGACCACGTGCCTAGATCGCATCGCGGTATAGGTTTCTAGCAGATGATCCGTCGATTCGTAAATCAATATATAGACCAAGCTGACAAGCCGAGCAATACCTACTACCTGGTGGTGTTCATTTGATCCACACTAATACCTCGCAAGAATAAAAATCTCGACCCTTGTCGTACATTGCCGTTAGTTTAAATATTTGTATGCCGGATAAATGGCTGGCGCTTTGGTAATAGCCCCAGAGATGGATCTTGGGATCCTATTCTAACCGTAACTGGTTTGACCATGCAGAGAAACTGATCGATCTCGCATATGTTCAACATTTTCTTATTATAGATGTCATCCTCTATATATTGAGGCTCCGTTGCTCCTCACTCCCCCGCAGTTGTCTCACTTATTTCGAGATTCGCATAACGTGTTCAGATCCCATGACAAGATTCCTTCAACGTGTCCAATACAAGATGGGAAATAAGCCACGGCAACTCACATATTTAAACCTCTCCCCCCGAATTGCGAAATGTCGTCAGGGCTTCTACATAGCTCACCATGCACCCCGCAAATACTGAAATCTCCAAATTCCACCCTTGAATCCTTTCAGACCTCACCGAGCATATACCTAGGTCCTAGGTATTTTTGAGGCTACATACTGTCTGGCATTGATACCTAATACCATAATAACATACCTACCTAAGCGCCTCAAAGTAGGATAGGGTGGCCGATCATTTGATCTAGTTGGATGAGAAAATGTGAGTTCCATAAAACAACCCCCATTTCTCCCATTTCTCTGCGATAAATTATAAATCATACAAGACCCAGTTGTATGTGCCTATAGTATTGACCAACTAGATCGACTCAATATTATACATACCTCCAACAGCCCAAGACACATTTGCGCATCCTAATGCTACAGCTGGAACTTTCCAACTTGCTGGAGCGGAATCTTGCGGGCTTGTCGGGGAGTTACAAAGTGACAACTCTGGACGAATTCTGGATTGGGCTACTGGCGCTCGAAGCTGTCTTGATCGCGGGGGTATTGGGTCTTCGGACCCTCGATGCGATAGGTCGTAAAGCACAGACGTCAAGGTGGAAAAGATCTTATGGTGTACTCATATAGATTCCAAGGTAGAAATTTTCGAATGCAAACGAGAATTCCAAACAGTCTGTTTTTGTTTCATGCACTAATATGCAGGTACCCTGGGAAGGAAGACGCGGGTTTATTCTAACCAGGCTTCAGGTACTTCCCTCCCCCAATGGTCGTGTTAGGTATGGACTTTAATGACGGGTCACTTTGCCTTAATTGCCCCTCCCAACGCCCGCCTTTTTAAGCCCTATGATTTCCTGTGTTGCATGCAGTTGGGATATGAACCGTCCGTCTCAATATTTTTTAGCTTACATAGTGACTAAGAATCTATCTCACGATACAGCACTTCTTCCAATTTTGTGAAATAATAAAGAAATCCAATATGGATCCTGATTCGAGTGTCTATTCTTCTACTACCGGAGCCCCCAATACTCCCACAAGCAGCGACACGGCGACCAACGCACCCGAAAAGGACCGCCGTGCTACCATTCCACTTTATAGAGAGACAGTTCCATGGCCTGGTGGGACGTACATCATCCGCGATCCAAAGTCGGGGCGAAATATCACCATGGTGGATGGATCGATCCGACTGGAACCTCATTTAGGCGATCAAGGAGGATACCACTGGCGCTGCATCACCAGAAACAATTGGTTCGGATTCCGTAGCCCGATCGACGGCTTCCACCTCGGGCGTGATGACAAAGGCAACATAGTGGCAAATCAGCGACACCACCTAGGCTGGGAGTCTTTCGTTATAAGAGGCCATCCTGATGGCGGCCAGCAATTATTGACGAAACATGACGAAGAGTTGCGGGTGGCTTGCGTGGCGAAAGATGGACATCAACTTACGGATACTAAGGACTCGGAGTTCACGTGGGAGTTCGTGAAGGTGTAAGTGGTTGGAGAGGGACTCACGAAAATATCACGCAAGACCCAAAATATCATATACCTAGGGAATCGATATCGCCTTCCTGGCCTATACGGCTAATTGTTTGGGTTTTTGGTCGGGGGAGCAGCTGGAAAATCGCCAGCGACTTGAGTGACAGGAGAAGATCGTCTTGCTCACGAGCCACCTGCCCGTGCCCTTGCGAAAAGGGAAGACGCCGTCCCACATTCCCCCATCAAACACACTATTCATATTCAAATGGAAAATTGGCATGACATTGAAAATTAAACTCAACGTGGTCGATTTCCGCACTGCTGCGCCGGCAAGGGAAAGGATGTCGATGGGATTATCCTCGGTGCTGTATTTAGCTAGTGCCACGATTGAAAGGGGCTCCGCTTTGAGATGCGAGTGCAGAGGATCCTTGAACGAGTCCGTTATGGCGATGAGACAACTGGCAGAGGAACCAGAGCCTTCTTTTGTTAAATACTGTTTGAATTATTCTAACTGGTTGTCACGTCATGAGAAATATCACGTTAGCCTACCCGAACTTCGTAGCAACGGAATGTAGGAATAGGTAAGTACCATGTTTATCAACCGAATTATCCATGAGACCTGACATGTCCGCATCCCCGTCGACACTGCTTCAATAGTGAAAGGGCCAGCCTTTGGTGGATCTATTAGAAAACATTCGAAGCCATCTAGCTGCTTGCCTGGCCCGTCTTATACTGTGGAGTACCTATATATATTCAAGGTAATGGCGTATCAACATACATTTGGCGTGAATTGGTTGACATATATGAAATGAACGTTGGTATCGTAAATCGCGGCGAGAAAGCAAGCCTCATAATAATAAACACACGCAGAGCAAACAACGTGAGAAGTTCTACTTCTCTTGCAAATTCTCTAAGTGGTTGGATTTAGTGACCGATTTAGTGAGCCATTGCCTCGGTTTTAGAGCTTTGACGAACGAAAGGAGTAAGACAACCGGCATCACCCATTAGTCACATCACCCATAAGCGCTTGTGTTGCCCGTAAATCTTGCCCAGTTAGGGATAGGGAGAGAAAGGGAAGTATCCATATGCTATCTTTAGTTTCACCACTGACTTGTATACCAGATATCCGATCCGAACAACCCGGGCTATGTCATGTTAAACTAGATTAAGGTGACCAACAGTCACCTCAATGCTTCTTTGTCAAGCCGCTCTAAATCTGCTTCAATCGCAACCACATCTAAGTCCATTCTTTCATCTAGGTGGTCATCATGCCGAACTTCGATGTCACACCAGAGAAGCGCGCTACGCAGCTCGCATTTATGAAGCGTCAACTCTTCGTAAAGCCGCCAGTAGCAACACGAAGGGAGGTCGACCTATATGGCAAGACTGCTATAGTAACCGGATCGAACACGGGGATTGGCTTGGAATGTGCGCGACAGCTTCTTGAACTTGGCCTCAGTCGCCTTATTCTCGCTGTGCGTAGCCAGCCTAAGGGCGAAAATGCGAAGAAAAGCCTTCTCGTCGGCAAGGATGCTAGCAAGCATGTGGTCGAGGTCTGGTCTCTTGATCTCTCAAGATATGAATCTATCACGGCTTTCGCTGAGCGAGCTAAGGGGCTAGATCGCATAGACATCCTCGTCAACAACGCCGGCGTCTCCAAATTAGCGTATGAGCGCAACAGCAACACTGGCCACGAGGAGACAATCCAAGTCAACTACCTATCTCTCGTTCTCATCACCATCTTGTTCCTTCCGATACTCAAAGAGAAGAACTCGCCCGAGCGGCCAGGCCGTATAGTCATTGTCAACTCCGACGTCGCATCATGGCCCAAATTCAAAGAGAGGAACGCAGTTCCCCTATTACCCGCCTTAGACAAGGAGTCAAGTTTCAAGATACAAGAAACGTATTATACGTCTAAACTGCTGTGCCAATTCTTCGTATCGGAGCTAGCGAAACGCGTCCCGCCTACTGTTGCTATTGTCAACGCACCCAACCCGGGCCTATGCAAATCAACCCTGTTCAGGGAGTTCGATGGGAGTATCGCTGGGTTCGTATTTGGCATTTTCCAAAGCATCTTTGCGCGCACTGCTTCCGAAGGAGCGCGAGGCATCACGGATGCAGCTGTCAAACATGGCGAAGAGTCCCATGGGCAATATCTAGAGGACGGTAAAGTGCAGCCGTAAGTCATACGCTTCCGCAACTGGTGACAATTGCTAACTGCTATGTTTAATAGACTTGCGCCGCTCGTATACAAACCCGATGGTATCAGGATCGCATATCAACTGTGGAAAGAGACGATGGAGGAGCTTGCATTCGCTAATGCAGCAGATATAATCAACAGCCTAGCGTCGAAGTAATTGGCGATGGGTCTATGAAAGGGCTCGGAAGATACCATCGTGGAGAGGGCGCCGAGCCGGCCTGTGCTCATGGTAGAGATACGTATTACTGAATAAAAGCGCTGGGTGATCCTGTACTACGACCTGAGTGCCTTGTTATGATGAATCGATGTACTCGAAATCGATCTAGGCCGTAGGTTGGGGCGAGTATCGTAGTAGGCATATGAACTTACGCTGAAGTCTTTCATTCCACATCCTTCCTCGGCACATGATTAAATTATACGGCAAGTATAGTCTTCTGGAAAATCCAAGCCCGTTCAGCAGCCGGCGTCTAGTCGCGTTTTCTTACTGGGACCAATTGGACAATAGCGAAGGAAATTTGACCACTGACCGTACCTTGTTCAAATGGTAGCCGAACCGGCGGCCCGTAGGGATTTATAGAAAGCGCTAGGAAGCCATCGCTGGTCGGTTGTAGAATCAATGCTTGAACCGTGGCAATTGACAGGATGCAGATGCGTGCTATTGTCTGAAGCTGCTGTTGCCTAATTTCTTCGTCTTCCTGTGGGATGAAAAAATCATCGATCCAGAGGTACTGTTTGAAGCAAATTCGCCGATGAAATATATTTCAAACAGGATGGGAGACGAGCCTTGATAAGTCGTGTAAATTCTTGCGCACCAGCACTTCTGTGTCCCGTCATTTTGAACCAGAAAGGGCTCCTCCGTAGTTTGAACATCTAAGATAAAAGTTAGAAGGATGGCGCTTTCATTTCGAGGACATGCATTGTGAGTTTCTTCGCAATGTCTCATAGTCATTTGAATGAATTCGAATGTCATATCTGACTGATGACTGTCCGGTAGAGGTTTGTTGATTTAGATGAAATGATTGATGAAAGGAAGGATGGTTAAGGAATGAGAATGTGGAACAGCACTACCTAGTCCTTGAACGGGTTGAACGGGGGCGGGGCTGGCGGGCTGGCGGGCTGGCGGGGTAAAATTCAGGGGAGTTCGTACTAGTATTAAGGGTGGCTACGTCACTGTTTTTCTGTGACGTCTTTCTTCTAGTATCTGTATCTAACTTGCAGTTGAACCAAGTAACTGCAGCTACAGCTCACGATCATAGAAATGGGAGTTTAACTATAGAATAATGTAATCCTAACAACTTCGGTCATCGGCCCGTCGCGTCGTTTGAACGGCAAAGTCTCCGGGTCGGAAAAGTGGGTACGGGTGTATAGTCGCTTCTCGGTCGGCACGCGGGGGGAAATTGTAGTCGGGTAAAGAATCCGCCTCGGGGTAATAGCAACTGACTCAATAAGCACTTTCTATTTTAACCCACCGGTATTTGTGGAGATAGCTCAAATTTCCGAGTAGAAAGAGCAGGCAACATTGGTTCAAGTGCGGAGTTAGTCTTAATCACGAATTATATTCGGATTGCTTACGAACGGTACATTATCGCGATTCGCGAAGAGGCGAGCTGGTCAATACAACTTCACTCCCACGCTAAGCTGAAAATAGGCTGACCAATTTATGACATCTCGTATACGCACCACTCCATTCCTCTCATTAAGCAATCCATTTATAGACCCGTCGATGCCTTCTTAGCCTTGGCACTATCCTTGAGCTAGAGTACCAATCCTAAAGGGACTAAGAAGTTATCGAGACATTCGCTGTCAGCACCACTATCAGCAACATGACCGCAGCTACTCCAGACTCAATTCTTCTCTCTGGAGGAACTATCATAGCCTTCAACGAAAAGACTGAATCCCTCGAAGTAGTTCGAGATGGCGCGTTACTGATTACCGGCGATCAAATCTCGGGAATCTATGACACTGCACATCCCAGCGACTTGCCGGCAGGTACTGAGATTGTTGATTGTACTCACAAAATCATATCTCCTGGTTTCATCGATACCCATCGACATGGTTGGCAGACGGCCATAAGAACTCTTACCGCCAACACCACAATGCCTGACTATATGTCCCGATACGCAGCAGGCAACGCTTCGGGTTACTATACAGCCGAAGACGTGTATATCGGACAGCTTGCGGGGCTTCTCGAGGCTCTCAACGCTGGCGTGACGACTACACTTGACCATGCTCACCATATCTGGTCCAAGGAGACATCAGAGGCCGGTCTCAAAGCATCTGACGACAGCGGCGCCAGAGTCTATTGGAACTGTGCTTTTTCCGGTACACCTACGTACTCATTCTCGGAGCAAATCAGTGACTTTAGAGAATTCGCGAAATCGAGGTCTGCATCAAGCGGCCTGACAACACTTGGTGTCGCGTATGATGGATGGTCGTTTTACCCTCCTGAAGACACTAGTGCGGTCATTACGTTGATTAGGTGAATATTAAATAATGCTATGACATGGTATTTTGCGGAGTGACTGACAAGAAAAGGGAGCTAAATATTCCAGTTCTGACCACGCATTACTTGGGTGGTCCATGGATGGGTATGTCTGAATAAAAACCATAGCTCTATAGAATTTCGAGAAAAATGCTGACATACATGGGATTATTTCAGCCGATAACTCACCTGAAGTCCTTCAGACCCATGGGGTTTTGGATACGGATACAGCAGTAGTCTTTTCACACGCCATGAATATTTCGCCGACAGGGTCTCGCCTTCTTCGCTCAACCAACCAGTTTATCTCGATAACGCCCGAGTCGGAGATGCATTATGGCCTCTCGCACCCAAACGGGCACCAGATACAGGACCAGGCCGCCCTTGGAGTCGACACGTTTCATACCTTCTCCTCGGATCTGATGACTCAAGCGCGGATATGGCTTCAGCGTACACGATCCAGGCTCTACGACCAAGTCCTCGATAGGTGGGAGATCCCAAAGAACAACCCCATGTCCGTCAACCAGGCATTCTTGATGGCGACCCGGCAGGGCGGGCTGGCCCTTAGACGGCCGGATCTGGGCGTGATCCGTGTTGGCGCAAAGGCGGACCTGGTCGTGTTCGACGGCCGGACCCCAGGAATGCTGGGATGGCGCGACCCCGTCGCCGCGGTGATCTTACACGCGAACGTTGGGGACATCAAACACGTTCTTGTGGATGGCAAGTTCAGGAAGCGGGACGGCAAGCTCACTTTCGAGAATTATGATTCGGTGGTCGACCGTTTCCTCTCTAGCGTGGAGAGGGTGCAGAAGGCGGCCATCGACCGGCCGAATCCTGTAATCGAGAGTCGGTTCTGGGGTGGCTGCCCATATGGCCATGCTTTAGAGGTTAATGCGTGCCGAGGCCCTGGTACTGGTTACGGCACGCAATTCCTTCACAAGAACTAGGTCAAGGGGAGCATATTCATGCAGTTTAGGTGGATCTAGTACTTATTCCCGACGAGATTTAAATGTCAGACGGTCCAAAATGTATGTTGTTATCTATATACCATTAATCTCAGCCTCTTAGTTTGAAAAAAGTCCCATCATCTTCATACGTTGGCGAGATTACGCAGTGTCGTTGTTGGACAATCATCGGCATGCTTCCGATATCAATCGTAATCCGTGATCCGCACCTCATCAAGGCACGTGTTTGAACCGGGTAATATAACGCCCGCGAGATATTGAAGAATTCGGGGTATATTAGATGAGATAGAAGTCGCGGAGAGTCTCCTTGACGGTCATTTCGTTGAAATTGCGGCGTCCTCACTTCTTTCGAAATCCTCCCTTACGGTCTGTTTCATGCCCTAGAAGCTTTTGATCAAATTTCTTGTTTTCTCTCCCGAAGACTAGGAATGTGTGGAACCTGAACCGCATGGCTACCTAGTATACAATCTACCCCGTCCGAGCGTAAGGTTCAGCCAGGGGAGAGTCTTTGGTTTGGGATTTTGGATATATCTTGGATTGGTCAATTGAATGTTCTACGCCCTAGGTTGAACCGCGTCCGATTCCGGTGTTGTATGAACCACTGTTGGTAAGTGGGAGGTGATCGACAGAAACTAGGGAATTAAGGAAGGTTAAGGTGAAGAATAAAATGTCCAATTGGCCCAATTGGTGCCTTATTTCTCAACGGAATAGATTTTCATGGAATGTCAAGGCAACCCCAGCAGCGATCTGACGATCAAAAGTCCCTCTTGTTTACTAACATACCTACACCATCAATCCATCATGAGTCGAGAGGAAAAGACTTACTTCCAATATATCTTAGTGCTTCCAGATACCGCGCCATTTTCTATGTCTCAGTTCATGGAGATAAGGTACGATACCAAGGGCATGGTAGTTATATCCATAAATTGACTAATGGGTAACAGAAATGTAACCCTATGATATTATGTGAGGTGATGCATTCTGCAGGAAGTCCATCGCTCCAGGGGCTATCGGCCGGTACCTAGTCTTAGCGCACACACTAAGATTCTGACAACCGGGAACCCCTGAGCTCTAACTTTACGTAGTAAATCCTTCCAGTTCCAGTTCTAGTTCTATTGGAGGGTGGAAGCTCAAAAGCAGATATTGAGAGGTGTGCCATAGATGTGCCCACCTTCACCCACCATAATTACACCAACAAAGATGTTAGCCTATGTGCCATCTATCCAAAGACTCGGGGCTCGAAAGATATTGCAATGACGTACAAATTCATGCGAAGATGTCCCTGGTAGAAAAAAACTCCAGATTTTCCGTAGCTGGAATTTGTGCTACTTCTTGTTCTTAACATTGGTACATATTTCTCACAATGCCACCACGTGCGTGATAGGTTAAAGCACCCTATTGATTACATGTCAAACTATCTAGATTCTAGTCTGCCTTAGTCTCTGGGATATCTATCATGGGCAACACTTTGCTAAGAGTTTTATAAGAGTTCGAAGTAACATCTAAATGGATAGTCCAGTCAAATTGGTGCATATGAATGGTAAATGCCGCTCAGGCCCAATCGGGAGGAGCCCTAGCTAGTTCTAGTCAGTCGGGATGCCGGAGTCTAGTCGTGCTATCCGCCCGTTCTATGCTTCATGTGGCCTAAAGCTGACCGGGTGCTTTGATTACTACCCAGTATGTGACTGGGCAGGCATTATGTATTCTGAGCGACTATCAGTCGAATATTTCAACCTCGACACAATACTAAACAGACTATTTTAAACCTGAATTATAGTTTGAACAGAGGCTCGGTTTTAGATCGAAATTCGATTACTAAATAGGCAGGAGAACAAGGGTCAAACTTTCAAGTTGATTATAGGAAAGGGGCTTACGGCTTCACACTAATCGGCTGACGTTGTCCAAAATTACATGTTGTCAGATGTGGATTCAGTGGGCCAGTAAACTTCAGATATCATCGTAGGTCATCCCGCTTACATGTCCTCCTACACTCACTTACCAGTGTGTCAAAGTTCGAATATTTCGCCTGGTACAGCGGCGTGCTGTAGGCAATCGGAGGATTCTTGGTTTACAGCAATGGTCTATAATATCACGACAACGGCCACCAGCAAAGAAGCCATAATCGAGAAACCCGCGCGGCACACTCAGCTCATACGAGCAACCATCTATCTTCCAACATGATCGAGCTCGGCCGTGATGACTATGATATATTCGCTAATAGAGTGCTATGGTCTCTCTTCGCAGTTACAACTGGTATGCTTGATACTCTCCTGCCTATAGAATTTCAATCTCACCATAATCCCTTTTACAGTCATAGTTATACTCAGAGTAATATGCCGTTTGCGCTATGCCCGTCTCCAGAGGATAGGCCTAGGATTGGACGATTATATCACGTTATTCTGTCTCATTCTCAGTTTTGTCGTCACTATTCTCATCACAGTAGCAACGAGCTACGGCCTCGGAAAACATGCATACGATCTAAATGACGACCAGAAGAGGACCGCGCTGGAATATAACGCGATAATTAACGCCGTCCTGATATGGCAATTTTCGCTGCCCAAGTTCGCAATTATCGCTATCCTGAAGCGCATCCTTAATTACGGAACGAGAACCGCAGTTTTATTCTGGACACTTGGCATAACTTCACAAGCCTGTATCTTTGCTGTATCAGTCTGGTGGTTTAAACAATGTGATCCCATTGAGTTTGGGTGGGATAGAAGAATTGAAGGAGGACATTGTGCGGACGTCAACATCATGATCAACTTGGCATATTTTACATCGGCCTATTCGGCGTTCCTCGACATATTCTTCGCCTTTTATCCGATACCTTTCATCATGCGCCTTAACATGCCACTACGAAATCGCCTCGGCGTCGCCTCGGCACTGAGTCTGAGTTCCCTTGCATTTGCCGCGTCTATCGTTAAACTGTCAGCACTTGGGGAAGCATTCTCTATATCTGCGAAAGATCCAACCTGTAAGTTCCCAATGCGTGCCTCGCCATATGGACCAGTCAATGCTGACAATGATTACTTAGTTCCTGTTCCATATCTCGACATTTTAGGAATGTCTGAGGGATACATTTTGATAATATGCTCCTCATTGCCCACTCTAGGACCTCTTTTACGGGCAGCAAAAATAAAAGTAACAAGCTATGATCTTGGCACCAACAAGTCTGGAGTACGGATTGATTCCAGCCTCCACAGTTTACATCAAAGTTTTCCGCATTCGAAAAGCCAGCGGCATACGAATGATATCGAACGCTCGATTGCTGGAGGAAAATCTAGCATCGATGCTATTCCGCTAGTTTCATCACCCATGCCGGCAGCAACCCATAGCGTCAAAGATTTCGGCATTCAAAAGACGGTGGAGGTTTCAATGACTTCAGAGCCGGTCGACCCTAGGTCGCAACCCCGGCCACACAGCGCACGAGTATTTTAAAATTCGATACGAGAAACCACGTCATTATTTTACGTTCACTGGCATGATAAAAAACCCAAAAGAATTAAACAGGGGGCTGATGTATATAGGCAATAATTGCAAAATTTCGCTTCCACTACACCCACTACATTGTCCACTTTGATTTTCACCTGGTGAATACCTCCCTAATTTTCTGTGTCTGAGACTGCCAATACCGAGGAAGTGACTTTAAGACTACACGTGCTGGAAATCGCCGAACAGTCTCCCCCTGTGATCCACATCATTGGACATTCATTAACTTCCGTTCGAAATCGAGTCGTTTTCGAAGCACTTATCATCTTCACTTTGCTTGGCTGGCTGACCCCTGCTCAGGTCCAGGCTCTTCTCCTGGCATCTCCCCTGCATGAATGCCTATGGAAACCACGCGCCGTTTGACGCGAAGATGATTTTTGGTATAGCGTGAGGGGATTGTGGAATGAACAAGGGTTAGTTCCCCCAGATTCCCCTTGCCCTGTCGTCCAACATGACGTGGTGTCTCATGATGCACAATTTTATTCACTCCAACCCTACAATTACTATCGGTGGTATTACCACACAAAGGAACCACTATTAAGGCCATGTGCCACGTGGGTAATGATATAGAATTACCTACCGGTATGTAGCATAACTGCGTAATATCGCCTACGACAAACGATAGATAACAGTTGGATTATTGAAAACTGCCTTGAACCTGTCTGATGGCATCATAAAAATGGTATCTTTATGGTGCGATATACCCTCATCTAGGTGGAGCCTTATTCATCATAGATGCCTTCACCGGTTATAATAGATCTGGCATAAAGGAGAAAGTAACTCGATGTTGTATTCTCTCAAATCTCGGTTGATCACTTCGCAGACGGAGTCGGACGTGCACCTAAGGAGGCCAATCATAATCGTGAGTCCTGTTAACCCGTCTAGACACAAGAGGGTCTACAACCGAGACACAAATCTAGTAATGGCGCCAAAGCAAATACAACCCAAGTTCAACGATAGGTAATCCCCCACTTACACTTGTAGGACTAGCACGGGTACTCCGAAAGTGGAGAGATGTATAGGTGCCTACCGTGTAGGCAGTGGCTGACGAACGACCCTAGGTGGATATACTACGCATTTCTGTCTCTAGTGATACTTAATGTGTAAGTAAGAACATCTTAGTAAGAAGGTGTTTTTCAGAAATCCCCGGCCGTAATGAGATGCCTAGACGCGCGCATGTCAAATTTTAAGATACGCGTTTCGATCGCTGGAAAGATCAGTATTACCCTACTTGGGTACGTTCTAGAATGAATATTTGCTAACCCACAATTCGCTTCCGAGTCTACGCTGCCTCCCTATTTGTTGAACCAAATTCGGTCATGAGGGGATCGCTAAATCTTTTAGCAATAGTAGAGCGGCGCAAGGACTCCACTCGGACGTTGGGCGGGCTTCCTTCCAATTCGTCACTACCACTTAAATTCCCGGGTAACTAGTGTTCGCCGCACCGTATTGTGTAGGTAGTAGAAGACCGCACAAAAGGAATCTAAGAAGAACTTAGGGCTTAGACGAAATCAGTTTTCTACGCAGTATGCTCGATGCATTCATGCTGTGCAGATTGCATCAGGTCACCTCGCAAAGCATTGGGCATTGGAACATGTATTCAGATTCTCTTCGATTATTGGTCCTATTATGCGTGTGCTGAGAAGTTGCTATGACCCCGTCACATCACAGCCGGTGAAAGTACCTGCATCTACTGACTGTGCCATCTGTGATGTTACGTCAGCAGAGTCGTAGTCATCTACTCAGTGGGAAAAGATTATTTGATGTTCCTGTATTCTCTAGTCTGCATTATGGTGCTAAACGGAACTCGGAACCTCAAGTCCGGAGCTTTTGACCAACCTCAATTCTTTGTCTTGCGAGCTCTGAAATGTTAAGGTACAAGTTTAGGTAATTGTCGTTCTTTGTAACATGAAACATTGCACTGAGTCTAGTATTTATGTGAAGGGTAGTTTTATAAGAGAAAGCTTTCGTTTCCTAGAGTTGAAAGGTCACTTGCGGTTGACTCTAGTAATTGTCCCGACTTAACAGCTCCTCTAACGATACCCACTAGGTTATAAATCTTCTGAGGCTGAAGAGTATGCTATTTATGCTGAAAGAAATAGAGAGACTGAGCATACCAATAGCAATCTGAGAAATGATAGTAGCTTTTTCGTTACATATCAATGCATTAATTCGTTCGGATGTTCGAGAACTTGAGACAAAGAACGAACTGATAATAGAGGCGTTAAATAACAACCGTATTGTTCCCAGAATAGCACGGATCGGAAAAGGTACTATATAACAACCCTAGAAGCGGCGTTGTTTAGAATGTTTTAGTTTTGGGCATTTCATAGCGGATCGTTTGATATGAACGTGTCAAAGATGGATTTCCAATTTGATGAGGAGTGGATGAATTCATTTGACATCCAGGCCTTTTTGGATTCTATTGCCGGGCCTCCCGGAGTGCTAACAGGCCCCGAAGCCCAGACGACTGAGACAACCAGCTATCCTATTCAAGATTCAAGTCCTACATCCTTTCCCCCCTTCAAGGAGAATAGCCTACATTTTCCAGTATCATCATATGTTCCCCGAGGACTAATATACGTTCCTCCACCTCAAACATCAAACCCAGCAATTCCAGCAACGACTCCCACTTATATACCGGAATCGGAATTTTTGGGCCAGAAAAAGATATTCGCTGACCCAAATTTCTATCCTACAAGTATGCCTCCTGTCATGGACCAATCTACAAATGTCTTTTCTCCGCAATTTCAGGGATATTCAAACCCTATGATGAGCAACCCTCTAGCTACTCCACTATACGATCAATACGGGCCTGTCGTATCAGATATGTTTTATGGCCACGGGAACGCAATCGAGCCTTCGGAGATCCAAGAAAACCAGACGCCATGTCAGCCTGAAGTACCTAGCCAGCCCGAAATGATAACTGACCAATCCGAAGTGGTGATTAGCCAACCGGAAAGTGTAACAAGCCCATCCGAGGATGTGACGAACCAGCCTGAAAGCCAAGAGACTGTTAATACGTCTAATAGTCTCAGTGAGCCGCTTTCTTTACTATCAAAACATGTTCCACATATGCCTATTCCGGATGTTTCTACATATGTGAATCGTGGAAGTAAGCAGCGGCTGAAGGAAGATGTTAACGATGAAGGTGGAGTGAAGGCCCCGCCCAGCGCATTTAACCTGTATGTGAAAGCATACAGGGCTTTGGCAGATGAACTGGTCAGAACTGGCTTCATAAAGAACCAGACCAGGCTGAACAGGTCTCATTTCGCAACCAAAATCATCGGCTTGAGTTAGCAGATGGAATTACCAGAGGTTCGAGCTAAGTACTCCGAATTGGCGGCCGCTAATAAAGAAAACCACCGCATCGCGTTCTCGACCTACAGGCAAGGGCCGAGGAGGTCGGATAGAATTGCCAGTCGTCCTCAAGGTTCTGCAGAACATTCTGGCAAAAAAGGCTAACTATCGCGTTTAAGGACGTCCTAAATCGAAACCAGACTGTTCAAACTGGCTGAATCGGACGAGGGAGGGCATGGTGTAAATACTTGCCTTTAGAGAGCATTTGTCCGATTCTTTGTTTAAAGTAGCCCTGGAGGTTACTTGTTTCTTTATTTACTAGAGCAATTGTTATTATAGTAGGTAGGTACAAGCACCTAGGCACCTGGGTACTAAACCAGGTGAGATACTAGCGTTGTGGACATCGTCTAGTATTGAGGAATGCCTAGATACACGCCCTATGAACTATAAAGTTTATTCTACCCAATCGTTGATTTTTAGGTTTGAATTTGGATATCTAATTGCCTAATTAGGTAGACGTGAAGACGCTGATTGGTCCATCAGAATGGATGCGTAGATCTGTGAGAAATTTCGTGTAACTATGAACAAGATTAACTAAGCTTCGATGCTAGACGAACCCCAAATACCTCGAGTAAAACTTATAGTGTAAGGGAAGGGATATGATTGAAATCGCAATACGACCCGCCCGGTAACCTAATGCAATGATATTTTTTCTATTACTCTGTTCCGATGAATCTTAATATTCTGTTCTTCTCATTGTAGTAACGTACCTAGACTTTTCAGGGTGTTCTATAATTTAGCGATTACCCCGCCATTTCCGATCCATCCATGGATGCGTTTAGGCACCTCGGGAAGCTCGAGTAGCCCACTAAAGCTCCAGGGCTCTTTGTATTAGATCTGGCGCAGATCTCTCTGGATACATCTAATACTTCAATGGTATTACTATAAGATTGTCCTTAGTACGGAGAAGCCATTGTCAGCCAGATCTAGCGATATACATCACTAAGTAGTAATCAACTGAATCAATCCATCCCGACAGCCCGATCGGATAATTCATTAGTCGTGGGGTAATGAAACCATACCTCCCTACTTCGTATCAAAGTCTGATTACTCGCTAACAGTTAGCTCACTCACAGTGATCCACTGCGCTATGGATGGCTTAATAGGTACCTAATTGCGGTTTTTTTCCCTGGTTACACTAGGTACCACCTATGTCAGTCCATCAATGTCCCGTACCATTCCGCTCTCATTTCTACACTGGAAGAAAACAGTCATCATTCGGACAATATCTTGTTTTTTGTCGTCTCCCAGAGAAAAGTCTTTCTTATTATTTTATTACTTAACAAAGTTACGAACGTGGTTGTACTGCTGATATGTGCTAAATTTGATCCATTTCCCAAGTACCCGTGTCGGACGGAGTCCAGTTCTCACCAAAGTGTAGGGCCGCGGCCTGATCAGTAGTTTGGTGGGACTCTAGAAGTTCTAGAAAATTTGATTGTAGATCTCCATCTAGTTGATCGGCGGAGGACGACGTGGATAAGCGAGAGCTGTGAACTATGAGGTCGGCATAGGAACGTAACCGTATAATAGAGTCCCATGTGTGTTGGAGCATCTTGCGACCTGTCTGCTTTACCAAATCCTCCAAATAGAGCATACCAGATTTTGTTAGATTCATATCCAACTCAATAATGCCATGACGTCCTTCGAATATTCGGTTAGCTGTCAAAGTTATCAAGCTTGAATTGTACCCGCACAATGTCATCCTGTGTATCGTATTAGAGAGCTGGAGGATGAAATATACGATGCGCGGGGAAATACGGACTTAACGAAGAAATCATCGCTCGGAACGACCGTCGCGTATAGTCTCATATACTCACGACATTCACTCACAAGTTCCTGCCACTTTTGAGGTATAGGTATCTCTGATGCCGCTTGTCCCTCAACAACCTTTTTACCATAATCCTGAACATTTCCCATCCATATTGAGTAATGAAATGAGTCCCAGGCGCTAGCATAACTGATTAAAGTTCGGCATGATAAGCGAGCAGAGTAAAGAATACAGAAGTATCTTGATAATGCAGGTGCGCTTGCCTGTCTCAGCGTCGACGCACTGAAGACGGGTGATATCTTCGAAGTCCAGTCGTCAAGCATCCCGAAGATCTGTCTGGCTTTTTGAGATCTCTCCTTTGAAGCGAATTTCTGCGCTGAGGCTGAATAAGCGCATTCGTAGACTTTCCCTTGGATCATGGCTAGCTCCACACGCGCACGGAAGAAATTCAATTTTTCACGTCCGTCAGGCGCGAAGACGAAGCCAGTGTGGTCATCCGTAGTCTCGATCGGAGGCAAATCCAACTCGATTTCACTGTCAAGCTGGATTGGCGCGAGTTTACAATTCAAGCTGATGTCCCTATCGAGGATATATGCTATCCAAAATACCCGGTTTTGTTGCAGGACGGCAACTTGATCTAGTTGCCCTGAGAATTTTCTGCTATGAAACCCGAGCTGATGGGACAGGCGTAAAGCTGTTGTAATCAGAACAAGGGCTGGCCTCAAGTCATCTGCCGTCCAAAATAAAATGACGATCCCAAGAAGAATCTGAATGTTCATCAAAGTCGTCTCGCACATGATAACTTGTGTCAAAACTGATTGCGCGTTGTTGAGATAGATCTCGATGCTTCCAATCGGAGTAATTTCGCCTGGGCGACTTGTACGAAGGCCAAGGGCAAGAACAACATTGATCATGGCCCATGGAATGGGATCTCTTAGATGTGGATCCCGATACCAGCTCCTCACGTCTTGTAATAGTGTCTCTGGATGAAACAGAGGGAAAATTGAATTGAAGTTGGCAATGTAAGACTCGACTATTGGAACGACATCGTGGTATGGAGGTAGCTCTAGATGGGGTGCTCCTAGGGTCTGATTGGCTAGTATAACGCGACCTTCGCTGGCATCTGGCGGCGTTGGGGTTGCGGTGTCTTGTCTGCAACTCGAGAGTTTTTCTAGATTCTCGACTTTCTGTAAAACTAAATCAAGTTGGGTTTCGAGACTCTTGACCCGGGATTGCAGTGCATCCTCCTTCAGATGCCGTTGGGCCGCAGCCTGCTTCCGCGATGGTGTCTTTCGACTGGCTGCTTGAAAGGTGCAATCGGAATTGTACACTACACAAGCAGAGCAGCGGGGCGATTGTCCGTCACACTTGATCTTCTTGCGGTAGCAGAGATCACATGCCTTACGTTGCTGTTCCATCTCTAGCGGGATGACCAAAGGAGACCTTGGCCGAGATGGATTGCGTAAGATGTCTTTGTCAGGGACTCGGGGGTATTACAGAGTGTTGGAATTGTACCTAGCTAGCGTCCCGATTTAATTCATCGTAACCGCTTTGCTGTGCTATCGCATCGGTAATTACCTACCTAGTGGGTAATACCATCCAGGTAACGTATGGAATATGGAATATGGAAGCTACAAGAATGACCGAAAAGTTAGACAGCGACGACACGGAGGTCAAAATAATGGGATTGCTTCCGCGGAGGCTCCGGTGACAAATAGCCCTCGGGGTTAGGGCAAAAGCCCCAGTACTGTCCGCTACCGTAGCGCTAAGGCAAAAGCCCTGGAGCCAGGGCTATCCAATATCTCGGAACGATCCATGGATTTGACGGAGCTGCGATGACACTTGAGACTTCCGTGGAAGTAATAGAGCATAATTTGCCATTTCTCCGATGGTAAATATTGCGAATTGAAAATAGTTCAAAGGTAGTATTATAATAAGTACCTAGTTAATAATATAGAACGCTTTTCTCCCTTGACTACCTAGTTATTTTTATTGGTCTGTCAACATCCATCGTCAGTATCCGTCGTGACATCCACGTTGTTACCCAAGGATAGCCAACATTATCTCGAGCCCAAATTTACCTATGTCCATCTTGACTTAGAAAAATGCCTGAAACGATAGACCAGATGCTTCAGAATCGACCTAACCCCGATCATTCACAAGCGGCAACCCAATTAGACGCAAACGACCATACTCGAGATGTTGGAAAGGACGAGACAGCCAGACAACAGTTACAAGACAGCTCATCGAATAACACCGAGCAAGAGGACAAGAGCAGGACTATACGAGGATTTCGCTGGTTTCTTATCTGCGTCTCGCTCTACATAACTTGCACACTCTATGGCCTCGACACGACCATCGCAGCAGACGTCCAAGGCCCAGTGGTCCAAGATCTGGGCCATGTTGACCAGCTCGCTTGGGTCGGAGCCGGCTTTCCCTTAGGATCGGTCTGCGTCATCCTCTTGCTCGGGCGACTTTACGGAACCTTCAACATGAAGTGGAACTTCGTCGCGACCACAGTGCTCTTCGAGGCCGGGTCAGCCCTTTGCGGCGCTGCTCCGACCATGAATGCCTTGATTGTCGGCCGCGTGATCGCTGGTGCCGGAGGAAGTGGTATATACCTCGGGTCGCTACAATACTTCGCAGCCATGACGGCTGAGAAGGAACGCGGCTTCTATATATCTCTTATTGGCGCGTTTTGGGGCCTTGGTGCTGTCTTAGGGCCTGTTGTCGGGGGTGCATTTGCTGTGTCTGCGGCGACTTGGCGTTGGGCTTTCTACATCAATTTGGTCATCGGCGCAGTTTCAGCCCCAACTCTTCTCTTGTATCTCCCGTCTATTCATCCGATTCAGGGTGTTAGTATCAAAGACCGACTTGCGACCATCGACTTTGTAGGCTTCATCTTGGGTGCTGGCGTCTGGGTCAGCTTTCTCTTAGCATTTACGATGGCTGGAGGTCAATGGCCATGGAATGATGGGCGCACTATCGCGACCTTTGTTGTATTTGGTGTGGTGCTAGTCCTCTATGTGCTGCAACAGTACTTTGCTCTTTTCACTACCCCAGATCAGCGCCTATTCCCGGGACATTTACTACGAAATCGTACCCAAGTGCTCCTCTATATCGTGACGGCAGCTGGAACTACAACACTTTTCGTCATAGTATACTATATCCCCATATATTTCCAATTTGTCAACGACGACAAGGCCCTCATGGCAGCTGTGCGACTACTCCCCTTCGTCGTCGTCGCCGTCACGGTAAACCTCGTTTCTGGGACTTTTCTCCACTTCATCAAGGTATACATGGTTTTATACCTGATAGCCAGTATTTTCGTGATAGCTGGTGGTGGACCATTAGTGGTTTTCCTTGATCCTAGCTCGACTGCGGGTACTATCTACGGCCTGACTGTACTTGTTGCGGTCGGAAGCGGTCTTTCTATGGTTACCTCGTTCACGGTCTCTTCACTGACCTTGCCACCGGAAGACGCAGGGGCCGGGATCAGCTTGCAAAACGTGGCCCAAATTGGTGGTCAGGTAATTGCGCTCGCCGTTGCTGGGCAGATATACCAATCTACTGCTACTAGAAACTTGTCGGCAACCCTAGCGGGTCACGGATTTTCGGAACAGGATATCTTTGATGCCGTAGCCGGCGCGCAAAGCACCCTATTCCAGGAACTAAACGGCGAACTTCGGATTAAGGCAATTGAGGCTATCACTGGAGCAATGCAGATGACAGTTGTAATGGTGCCTGTTGCTGGAGGGGTCATGTTAATTGCTGCGCTATGCATGAAGCGTGAAAAGCTTTTCGGGAAAGCTGCAGTCGCCGTTGCTTAAAATCTAGTCATTGGATTTATTATATGATGGGCAGGATAACCTTACGCTTAGATGTGGTGGTGAATTGGTACTGCTCTGGGCCGGTTCAATCTTTCATTCAATACTAAACTTCCATTCCAGAATAACCATAGATTTATATGAAATAAAGTACTTCCAATCGTGTAATTTCAATGCTAGTATCACCGTCGGTTGGACTTCAATGAACGTTTCCATTGCCCATAGTTCCACGAATAAAGGACATTACACATGTCTTAGTGTGCGTCGGAGTGGGAAGTATCGCATCAGCAGTCTTTCTCGGACTCACCCTTCGTCTCCGCGAGCTCCATGCAACTTGCGAACTCGCTCGTTCCATTGTGGTAGAGCCTACCAAAGGAAGCCAATTGTTTTTTCCCAAAGTGCTCACAAAGATGGACCAGCTCCATCGGCAGGGTCCCTCCGCACGTTCATGGCTGGCTTAGCTTGCCGCGAGCCCTCTCCAGCACCGTGGAAATTCTATCATGGCTCGCTAGTGACCTCGTCTCGGTGCCCGACTCCGTTGCTATCGAAGGAATTAAGGCGCTTGCATCAGGTTACTAAGGCGATGTTCCAGTGAATCATCAGCTGCGAGCATAGGTCTTTTGCTTGAGATTAGAAGTGACAAGTCTCCTAGAGAAAGGCTTGGGACAAATAACAATATTCAACCTGGAGGGGGCAACAGATTCTAGGATTTGTGTGAATATTGTTGGGTTGTCTCCGTAGGTGATGTTTCAGGCATAGAACAGCTTCCTTGGCAGGAAACAGGCCGATCTACACATGTACTAGGGGTGCGAATCGCGACCTTAGCTCATGGAATGATATGCCTGGAATAGATAGAGCTACCTAACCTAGCTGCTAGGTATTTGCATTGATTTGTGTCCAAGAAGGATCATTTTTATTATTAAAGAGTATATATTAGATACTAGGTATATACATTTGCATAATTAGGTATACTAAGTAGGTAGGTTATGCGCTGCGCTGCTTTAGCTTCGGCAGAGACGCCCGTCGGCCTGAACCGCCCACTCATCACTACCAACAGCTGTAAGTCCGTAAAACAGATCCTCGGGGTCGTACTTCTTTTTTATGTCTCGTAAAGTGTCATAGTTAACTCCATAGAATGCGGTCTGCCAATCTGGCTGTCTGAAATCGGCCTCGTTGATATATGAACCGCCACCCGGTGTCACGGCCTCTAACGCGGGCATAAGCGTATCGGTCATCTTTTGTTGTATCTCAAAGTTGGCTGTAAAGTTTTCGTAATCATATGGCCTATTATTTTCATTGGTCAGACGATGGTGATATACAGTAGGGGATTGAAAGAAATATAGAAGGTATAAATATGAGGAGGAAGTGACTTACAAGCCTAAAACCGCATCAAAGATGGCTGAGCGCCAGATTGGATTTACGGAGTTCTTGATTCCGCCAGTGGGAAATTTTGAAGCGTTGATATGATTCCCAGCAATGCCGCCACCATTGCTAGTGATAAATTTGATCGCATCCATCAACTGAGAGGCCGAGCTATCATCCTCAACTAGAGAACGGGGAATTAATCGACCTCCAAAGTTATACCCACTGATGTTGTTGAATGGAATGAGATTCTGGAAACCCTCGTAGAATGTGTCAAACTCGGCGATCTGGTACTCTGTTTTTACTCATTAGCCCCTTAATCTGGCGCAAGCAGGTATGCGGGTTGATTCGGTCCACTAGTGACTGTATGCCTTACCATATGGGATGCCGCTCTCATTAAGAGAGGCTATGGTGGGATCGAGTAGTTGTTGGAGAGTTTCTTTATCTAAGCCGGGAGCGAAAAGAGGCTGCAATACGAAGTAGCTTTGGGCGAGTAGCCAACTACTCCAACTTCCCGCGTCAGCTAGCGCTGGAAGGGACATGAGGAACGTCTTCACGGCACCAAAGAATGCGTCGTCAGAACCTGTGTTGGTAAAGATGAGAACGGCACCTGAAACATTGAAGTTCTCATGAGCCCTTAGTGTCACAGATAAGACGGCGGCGTAGGTGCCGCCACCGCCGCCGGACAAAGCCCAATACAGGTCCTCATTTGCAGTAGGGGTTGCGACTAGGTGCTCTCCGGCAGCAGTAACAACCTCCCACTCAAGTACCTGATCAGCTCCGAGGCCAACTTGAGAGTTCAAGGGGCCGTGCCCGCCGCCTTGGGTATATCCACCCACAAGGCCGACCGTATCACAACTTCCGCCGGCAACTGTCACCCCGGCGGCATCAGCGGCTGCGTAGGCTTCGAATATCTGAACACCCGCACCAAATTTGAACGCTTTGCCGGTGTATGCTGAAGACGTGTAATTGGCAATAAACTCGATATCTTTGAGATGATGCGTCCAAAGAGCCAAAGCTCCAGCCCCGGTCGACTTGCCGAAGTAGTCGTGACCGGTGTTCCGGATGACTAGCCTGATATTGTTCTTTGCTGCAAAGGCTATAGTCGCTTTGTAATCCTCGGCACATGTGGCGTTGACGGCGTATTGAACGTAGGCTCCGATCACGCACTGATCGGAAGGGGCTGTAAAGGGGTCACAGCTGGCATTGGCGAAAAAGGGTGCCATAGGAGAGGAAGACGTGACATAGTGTGTCTGAGGGTAGTTCCAGACAGCCTGCAGATTGGCACAGGCACCAGCGTCGTACGCAACGAAATCATTCTCGTGGCAGACAGAGGCTATGGGGATGGTCGCCACGAGCCGCCCGCCTACGGTATGATTGAATGCTGCCCATTGAGTACTTGTCGGCCAGCACGCATCGCCGGGGAAGCACCGACAATCCGAGTCGGAGATGTTGCTGCGAGGAGCCGCACCGATGTGAAGCCCTGCAGCAAGAGTGGCAGCAATGATAGGAAATGCGACGGTGATCATGATGGGCTAGATGCTGTACAACTGTATGACAAGAGGAATTTCATCACAGCCATCCATCGATTTATAGGAAGGTGTGCCAATCCGAAGCTGACATGGCTAATCCTGTTCCCTGATTGGTAAAATGATCTGAAGTTATGTCTCATCCGCTAACTTGGTACTACTACGTACTGTAGGTACGTAGGGCCTGGTAGGTCGTTCATGCAAGGAACTTCTTGGAATTACACAAAGAACGGCCTGGACTGGAATATACAGTCACCCTTCCGGGTATCATCATGAACTTCCAGGGTTGTCATAGGTAACTGAGCAGACATCCGCGGGGGTATCTAGATTAGGTAGCCAACAGGAGTGATGACCACGTCCAAATGCGGTAAGCTGAATAACCATGCCAGGTATTCTCATATGGTGGACCCAGTCCCAATGGTACCTTACTACATACCATAGTAGTATGTACTATGTAGTAGTCAAGGGGTTGGGTAAGCAGGGTAGGCACATGGGCAGTCACATGGGCAGTTTACGTACTATCCATACTATTAGATGTAGGAGGATTTGCCCTTATTCTTGCTTCTAGCGCTAGGTTCCACATTGGAGGGGTCTTCGCTGTAACTCTAACTATAACTATAACTATAACCATAACTATAACCATAACTATAACTTTAACTATGATTACCTAGGCTGCTAGGTAACCTTGGAACTGTTGGAACTGTGCCTCACTAGCGGGCGAATCATCCCACTTCGGGAGCTTACCTAGGACCTAGGACCTAGGTAGGTTACCTACACAAAATGAATCGAACGGTTCCAGTCTTAGCCGCCGATTCTAACAACGGGGTATTACTCAATAAATCTTTAGCGAAACACGTGTATGTTCACGTGTATGTCAGGCAGTCATATCATACTATAGTAGGACTGTTAAGTGAGGTTATAGTGATAGAACACTCAAAAATAGTTGCGCCTAAACAAACATCTTCGTTGAAAACTACCTGTTAACTACTAGGTACCTAATCCTAATCATCCCTAAATTCACACTAGTACACCCCCTAAATACCAAAACAGTTCGGATGTCATCAACTGTCATGCTACCGACTGTTTCTCAACATCAAACCCTGGACTCTATATCGCTTCGTACGTAAATCTTGCTAGGGTCCGTCGGGTGAGGCCTTCGCTGATTCCGTGGGTCATAGGTCACCTCCGTGGTGATGCCCGGCCCTGTGTGACTGACCAAGTGCTGCGCGTCTTCATAGTGAGAGTTGAGACCCGCCTGGCTAGCACTACTAATCTGGTCGTACTTCCCCGTTGTGTGACTTTTGTTGCTGAACATCTTCAGCGGTATTGAAGTTTTGCTGTAGCCAGAGGGTCGGGAGCCAGAGGAGCCAGTCTTGAACTTGTCCGAACTCAACCTTACCAGCGGCGCCAACGTTGGTAAGCAGGCAATGATGATGCCAAACCACACTTCAAAGCCACTCACTAGACCAATTAGATCCAGGTGTTTCGTGAAGTCGGGATCGCCTCGGACTTGTATAGTTATGATGATCCTGTACAGCATCACGACAATAGTACTATATATGTAAAAATGGGTTACTAAAAATGTCTAAGTATCGGTTATGCGGAATAAATACTCACGCGAATCCAAAACTGAACATCACAGTCACCATAATCTTCTTCCTGACCGGGAGCTGGAGGCCCCAAAGGGTTGGCATAGGTAGGATCAATATAGCCAAATCCAGGAATAGGTTGATGCCGACTGTCGCATAATCGCTGTATTGCATGTCCCTACAATGGCCACCGGGTTGAGGATTCCACAGCTGATCTGGGGGTATGCAATTGGTGAGGAAGACGATAAGAAAGGCGATGCCGTAGCAAATGACGATTCCTATCATGGGCCACGACCAGCGTCGGAACTCCTTAGTAGCGAAAAGTCTATGGTAAAGCCAAAGTATAGACAGCTTGACGAAGACACTTCCCAGAAGCCAACACACGTTTGATGCCATGATTAGCTGTTTGATTCGACTAGGTTAGTGCATTCAGTTCTCGGGAAAATAGAAACGCCTTCTCAGGACTCTCGACGATATTGCCGCACCTTTGCATTGACGGCAATTTCATACGGCGACAGCTCAAATACGGACTTTCCAATGCCGTTCATGCTTGCCCAGATGCCCACACCTCCCAGGGCCACCATATTGAGCTACTCAGGTCCATTAGCCATGTTCCGAGTGTTTCCAAGAATTTAACTGCAAAGCCAAGTGGTTCATTACTTACATACGCAAAGAGGATAAATCCATCATCCGGATAAAATGTGCGCCCCGATATTCTGACAGCGACAAAGCGTAGGAGCACGAAGATGCCGCATAGAATAGTGAAGATGATTGTAAAAACGAAAAACGTGAAGCCGCTAGAGCTAAAGTTCGCCGTCATCTTCCTTTCTGATAAGAGAAACCGAAAGTTAACTGTTGTATGGGTAGGTAGATAGCTGAAGCGCATTGACCTCACTTTTCAGGAACGGGAAGAGATGAACACATATCAAAGAACTTTAGAGCAATTAGTTACTGCGCTACACTCGTCGTGCTCCGCAACCACCAGTAGGATTGATACAATCCTGATATTCAGTGTCACATTCGGAGCCTTCTCCTTGATCAGGTGTACACTACATGGCTGCAAGATAGCGGCACAGAGATAGGCCATTTAACGATCGAGAGTATATGTCTCATGTTCTGTATAATGAGCTATCTTTATCGTCGTAGCGAACCACTAACTATAGTAGGTGGTCATCCTACATGAGGCTATACTGCACTCGACTACTTTGCATACCTAGTTTTAAAGGAAGCCGAAGCTTAATTCGTAGGTAGCCAACCAGCCTCCGCAAACGGTTATAATCCCCGATAACTAGGTACGCACGATGTTCATCTCATTGGTAATGATGCATCCATATCTTGAACTCGACAAAATCGTAAAGTTAAAATCCGAGTCCTAACTAGACGCAGCCGTATGGTTATTGGGCCACAGGTAACTTGCTAGTTACGTCAAACCAAGATCGAATATCATTTACATAGGTACCTAGTTATAAAAACGGGGTTCAAGACACTCTAGACGACAACTTGGATTCAGAAACATTATACTCACTATCATCGTTACATATTACATTACCTATTATGACTACCTAGTACCTACACCTACTCAGCATCATGGCTATTCATACAGTCTCTCCTAAAATCCGTCCCAGTCGCCAAACGGGGAAGCTTGGGTTCCGGAATCTAATTCCCATTCTCTGGGGATTTACTGAGAGCGACTTTGCTACCTTTGCCGTGCCTAACACGATCTTTGGTATTCTCGGAGCACTTTCAGGGGCCTTCGCTGCTGATGATGAAGGAGTTCCTCCTTCATCTCTTCGAGACATTGCATTACGCATACCATTGATCCTCGCGTTCAATTGGTGCAATCTCCTGATCTTCGACATGGCGAATCAGCGATCTCCAATCTCGGTTGTTGAAGATGCCACTAATAAACCATGGAGGCCTATTCCGAGCTCCAAGATCACGCCAGATCAAACACGGCGTGTTATGCTTGCCGTTATCCCGATCAGTCTGTGCTTTCATAGCTTCCTCGGGTTATGGAACTATGGGCTAGGGATCGTGGCGGGCATCTGGGTGTACAATGACCTAGGTGGTGGAGACGAAATATTTCTCCGGGAAATGGTTATCGCTCTTGGGTACTACGTATTCAATCTCGGCTCGCTCCGGATCGCCCTCGGCAGCCAGACTCAGGTCAGTGCCAAGGGCAATCTGTGGACCATGATCATAAGCGGGGTGGTCTTAACGACGATGCAAATACAGGATCTGAAGGATCAAGAGGGGGATCGGCTCAGAGGTCGGAGAACTATTGCTCTATTCCTTGGAGAGAGTTTCTCGCGTCGGTCCATCGCCTTCTTCGTGGGTTTCTGGGCTTGCATATGCACCTGGTTCTGGGATTCACCAGTCTTGATCTGCTTACCGATGATAGCACTCAGCTTCCTGGTTATGTGGAGGGTGCTTGTAAGGCGAGGCGTGAGTGAGGATCGTTGGACGTGGCAAATCTGGTGTTTCTGGCATAGCTGCTTCTATCTATTACCCCTCATAGAACTCTTTGGGAGTAGTTAAGTAGCCCAAAACAGGGTACAGGATTTCAAAATATCTTGGGTATGTAGATTTTTGGCTGTGCCTCCGCGAGGGGCAACTCCAAACGTCTTGAGCCGGGGATATGTCCCGAAGAGATCTAGATAGCTACGTCTTGGCCCCAAGACGTAAGATGACCCATCAATGGGTCTATAGATATAGGATTTCTCAAATACATTTTTTTCCAAGTTTCGGGTCATTTAAGGTAGCATTATGTCGCACTTTGCCTCACGGCGCTAGATGGGAAGAGTTAGCCTAGGTACCTACTTCGTATACCTAGTCCGTATGCACAACATCAAGGTGGTAGGTATGTGCCGTTTTGAATACCAGGAAATTGGAACAATAACCTTGCGAATATACATGGTCGGGCCGAGGCTGTCCCTCCCATGATGTTGGTTCACAAAAGCTCTTGCATTACATACCTACCTACCTAGTAACCTATGTATCTTTGTTTGTTCTAACCTTAGGTTGGTCGTGGTTAGTCTAAAGCTGCTGCGCCACAGAGGTGCTGTTGCATCATCATCTATTGATGAGTAAAAGTATGAGACGAGTGAGAGCCATTCATATTATATTCAAACACAAATGAGCGGCATACTCAATGTAACATTATCCCGTTGGGCGGCTCATGCATTATGCATTTGAACAAACAAGTCAGACTGTGCATATTTGTGGCCGGATAAAGATACAAGATGCTATAGATACTCTCAACTCTTAATAAGATTCGTTACTTATTTTGAAACTGAGTAATATTTCCAACAAGAGGATATGTTACGAGACGATCAGGAATCTATTGAAACATTCAAAGTAATGCTGTGCCACCTTAGAGTAACGAGAGCCATATTATTCAAATCCAATCCTTAGAACTACGAAAAAGCTAAATTTGTATACTGTCCACCCCTGAAGACTGCCACGACCCCGGCTTTTGTGACGAACAGAAAAGAGCGAGTTAGGTAATTGTTGTGGCGTCCGTACATACCCTCAGGGCTGTTAATAGATTGAGACTAATGAACTATTCCTGTTCATGGACATTCGTCTTTTCCACGTTTACGCAACTCAAATCGTAGATTTAAATCTCCTGGACTGGTGATGAAGTGATCGCGCAGCTTTTCTGTCATACCAGTGCCTTCTTCACCAGGCGCATATTCGAATGTATATTTCTGGATAAGGCGGGCAGCCGTAAGGCGTATGGTGTCGAGTGCTAGATGTCGTCCTAGGCAGCTGTATTTGCCTGTGCCGAATGGCGCTGTGGCTGCGCGGTTCAATACTAGTTCCGGTGCTGTCGTCCAGCGTTCTGGAACGAACTCTTTAGCTCGAACGAAACAATCTTCTCCTATTGTATCCCAACCAGTTAGCCTTGCTCATGATGTAAGTAAGAATAAGACAACGGGTAGACATATAGGTCACCCATGATAAGAAAGAATTAATTGAAACAATATTTGAACACGTACTTCTTGCGATTACCCACTGAGGTGCTGTGATCGTTGTGTGTGGAGGAATGATAGTACCCGCGACAATTATACTATTATTCCCAGTCTTTCGTTGGCCTCCCGTAACGAGTGCGGGATATATGCGCAAAGTTTCTGTGATGCATGCATTTAGGTGAGGTAGTTTGGTCAGTTCTTTCACGTCAGAGACGTCATTGATACCTTCGAGCTCTTCGTATATCTTCTGGGCATGTACGGGGGCTCTACCCAGCTCAGTCAAAAGTCCGAGGAGTGTGTTGGCTATCGGAGCACTGTAAAATAACTGAAGCATTAGCATGTATCATAAACAAGGCGATTCTTGTCAGCTTACCTTCCAGCAACTATGGCCTGCAAAGCATCGCCGTTTAACCAGGTCAAGGCGTTCTTCGAAACTATCTCATCTGCGGCGCCTTCCATCATCACGTAATGTACGAGATCTTTCTCTAAGTATCTAGACTTATCTGTAAGTCGCTCTCTCACTTCTCTCCTGCACCATGCAGCAGTTGCACGCCAATCTCCCACTACAGAGAGTGAGGGTGCCAACTTCAATCCAATCTGAACAAGCCAGGGGGCGGGGCTGAGAGGACCTAGGAGAGAGGAAGCATTTCCCAAACGAGTAACTATATGATGCCAGTTCTGATTCTGTAACATCCCGAATGACTTGCTCATGACAAAGTCCCCCATAGCATCGAAAGCGAACCAATATAGCAGGTCTTTCATATGGGATACTTTATTGGTCTTCGCTTCGGCCTGAATACATTGGTCAAGAACTTCGATATGTTTCAACACCCGTTCTTCGTGGAAACTTAGCGCTAAACAACGCCGCATCTATCTGTCAGCTTCTAGTTCCCAAGAAAAAGAAGCTCGGTATATCACTATGCTAAGCTGTCATGGGACACTTACGTTTTGAAGTAAAACCACCATTCCATTGTCGACGACGCCCAGCGTGAAGGGTTTTATCCCGCGCTGTGTTAAGGGCCAGGTCGGGGAGTAAAAGGTCGTACCACTTAGATAGAGGGATAAGTTAACTTGTAACCAGGAAAGCTTAGAATGAGCTTACCTCAGACTTGATGCAATCGGAGCGTGGTCCGTCAGTAGCCATGAAGACATCAGGGTGGAAGACTGACACTTCGCTAGGGCCTAATATTTGTTTGATCAGAGTCTTGTTGAAATACTGTAGCTTCCTAAAAAGATCACCTACCGGTTCTTACGAAGTCGCCATATTTCTTATTGAGATTGTACAGAACTTGATGATTCCTGGCATTCCTACATGCCCATACATGCCAAAGCTTTGTAACGCGTGCAAGTGACGGCCCAGGGAATCCGGCCTTTGTGAGACGGTGGAAGAAATTTCGATAGATCGCAATGCTTGTCATCAATCCCAATACATAGCCGCATATGACCCAGAAGATCGATTCGAGAGGCACGATGACATCTAGATCGTCGAAGAAATGCTTAGCTAGAGGGATGCAGAGGAAAATCCAGACATGGCCGAGAAGGATATGCGGGGCTTGGGCATGCCACTCCCCATGGATAAAGATGCCATAGTGAACACAGAACCCAGACAGAACCCCTAGGCCAAGAGAGCCAACTGGTGTCTGCCAGTTGTGCGTTTGAAAGAACATGGTATAGAACAAAAAGTGATTAGGAGGACAAATTTGACAATCATCAAATGTTCAAGTTCGAAAATGCTCATGCTTGCCACTATGTAAATATCAAGATATCCCTGCGATCCAACAACAATATTTATCGAAGACTTGGGAGTAGACTATCTACATCCTATCATCATTAGCGCTGAACGGCGAACGCTGAGCCACTTGTGATACTGAGGTATCTACTTTGTAGCTTTGAACGATGGATACGCGATATCACCCAGATGCAAGTGAATGGCAAAGCTCGGTGATACATCATTCATCACTACTAGGCACCTGGGTAGGGGTAGGTAACTAGGTATGAACCTGTAGCTTACTGCGTATAGCAACATTACGTAGCATCAGGAGGATGGGGCGCGTGCCTAGCAATTGGGGGAAAAACTTGGAAAAGCGGCCTGGTCCAATCGAGTTAATCAATAGGCACACATGCCTACTAGGTATGGGGTACGGAGATCCTGCCGACGATGCATCCAACATTATCTAGGTCTCGGGTACGTATCATTCACAGCCCTTGCTTTGCATTACCCTCTGTTGGAAGATGTCAGGAAAGTTAGGATTTGGCATGTACCGAAGACTTTTTTTCACATCTTCAGGAAATGCAGGAGATGTAGTTATGGTATTTCTTTTCAACAAGATAACCAGCTGAAGATAACCCATCTGTCTCTTGAACAAGCTATTCCTGCCACCGCTTACCACCATTGCCGCAAATTCCTATGCCAACCATGTCTAATCAAAACAGCGACAGCGACAACATGACTACTTCTTCTATGCCTTGTCCGCAGGCGGACTGTCTCATCGCTGCTGGGCTACAGTCCCGCATCTTAGTCCCTCGCGACGAGGGGTATGCCGCACGGATAGATTCGTACTGGTGCAATAGTGCTAAGCTACAACCGGCGTGTATCGTCCAGCCAGTCTCTTCTATCGAGGTCTCTAAAGCACTCAAAGCCTTAGCAGATGCAGACCAGGCATTTGCTGTCCGTGGTGGTGGGCACTCCAACTGGGCGGGGAGCAACAACATCGACGGCGGCGTGACGATTGACTTAGGGCTGCTAAGTTCAACCACGTACGATCCTGCAACAGAACAGGCACATATCTCACCTGGCGCAAAATGGAAGAACGTCTATGCAGAACTGGAAAAGCATGGCCGTGTTGTAGCCGGAGGCCGTGAGGGCGAAGTTGGCGTGGCCGGGTTCCTGCTCGGCGGCGGCAACACATTTTATACTATGCGGTACGGCCTCGCCTGCGACAACGTTCTAGCTTACGAAGTAGTGCTATCGGATGGTCAGATTATCACTGCTGACGCCTCCGGCCAGAACGCTGATCTATTTCGTGTGCTAAAGGGCGGGGGCAACAACTTCGGCATCGTCACACGCTTCACAATGCGAACGCTGCCGAGTGGCCCTATATGGGGCGGTTTTGCTGTAAAGCCCACGACCGTCATGCCAGAAGCTGCTAAGGCTATCGAAGACTTCGTGACTAACTCTCCAAGCGACCCTGACAGTTCGCTGAACTTTACAGTATGCCATATGCCTCGCTTTGGGGGCGGCGTTGTCGTCACGATCTTGAATAACGTGGCCGGCGTGAGCAGCCCACCCGCCTTTGAGCAATTCTCAAAGATGCCCGACCTTATGAACAACATAAAAATGACAACTCTAGAAGAGGTGAGTTCCTCAGGAGAGCCCCTTTACTTGTTTTGCTATCCATTATGTCCCGAGCAACGTTAGTCTCTGGTGACAACTTTTCATTAGACGCATACTCTTGAGAAATTGCAGCAAACATTCGATACGTACCTAGTACGTAGTAGAAATGGAATTCACTAACTTGAGATTCGAATAGATTTTGCCATACGCCTCCTTGCCTACTGACTACTAGTAAGATACCCGTTACCTGCTTATACTTCTGTCGGGCACTAACACTTTTCAGTAACGTATGGTACACTCTCTGCTTCAAGAACGACGCTTCGATCATCGCCAAGGCAGATGAGCTCCATACCCAGTTGGCAAGTGAGGTACAGGAAAAAGTTTCCGATGGCGATTTCACAACGCACTGTTCCTTCCAGCCCATACCGAAAGCGGTGGGACAACAGTCGGCAGCTATGGGAGGCAATATTCTAGGTCTCGACAAGTATGCTCACGATGCTATTATGATCCAGGTCAACGCCAGTGTGCGGACGCGGGAGTTGGCGGATTGGGCTCGTCCGCGCGTCCGTGGGGTCGTCGATAACATACGCGCATTCGCTGAGACAATCGATGACGGCGTTGCCCCGTGGCTGTATATGAACTATGCCAGCCCGGACCAGGAGGTCCTCCAGAGCTATGGACCTGACAATGTGCGCAAGATGAAGGAGGCTGCTATCAAGTATGATCCTAAAGGCGTCTTCCAGCGCCTGTGTCCAGGAGGATTCAAGATTTCGACTATCAAGGACTAGGCTTGCGATTCCGCGACTCAATGAAGTATCACAGGGGGTCAATCAAGAATTGGAAAAGTGGTCAGTCTAGATTTAGATTAGGTGAGAAAGTATGGTTGCACTTTGACTTACATAGTATGACTGCAGCTTTTGCGTGACTTCGATAACGTCTAAGCTAATCGGCCGAATGAGGGTATAATACTACCTGATGCAAGTGAGAGGTCTAGAAGCTAGCTGCTGCGTGTAGACGTAGGCGCATACCACCTTGGCACGCTATAGAGGAGGATTGTATAAGGCAGTCCCAATGATACCTTACAGAAGCCATGCCTGCCACAGACTAATGTGTAACATCGCGGGTGAGATAGTGCACGTTCGGAGGATCTTGCTCAAATTGACTTGGAATTCGAATAGGATCAGGTGGGGGTAAATCCCTCCGTGTATAAAGCAAGCAACCTTACCTATAAAACGTATATTCCGAGATCCGTATAATAGTAACCCGACTAAGCCGACATATGCAGGTACCCTTCCCTGGCACAATTCTACTAGTATGTATATACGCACGGATGGGGTACGATTAAATGACTAAATTGAATGCCCTTCCAACAAAGACCCATACAGTCACCTACCCTGCCACCTTGCATCCCTACCTACTAGTAGGTATCCCCTCGCTAACCTAGCTCGAGCTCCCACACTAGATCACTAGATCGCTAGATCGCTGTCGCTCCAAGGATCTGTATCAATTCTAGCATCATATTCGCATGTCTTTTTCACTTTCCATTGATTAAGCCGATTTTCGAACTAACTTCCAAACTGCGGAACGTGGCCTATAGTCGGCAAGATGGCGACGGCAAAGACTGTTCTGATCACTGGCTGCAGTGAAGGAGGGATAGGCGAGGCTCTTGCGAAGGAATTCCAAGCTCAGGGACTGCACGTCTTCGCGACCGCACGCTCCGAATCTAAGATGGATTCCTTGAAGAAGCTCCCAAATCTGACGGTTTTGGCTCTAGACGTAACGTCTAGCGGATCTATCGACGCAGCAGTCGCCACTGTTTCCAAAGCGACCGGCGGCAAGCTTGACTATATTGTTAACAATGCCGGAACACAGTATGTCATGCCCGTGCTCGACTTCGACATACAGAAGGCGAAAGACATGTTTGAGGTCAACGTCTGGGGATTGCTTTCAGTCACGAAAGCCTTCGCCCCTTTGATACTGGCTACAAAGGGAACCATCGTCAACATGTCTTCTATCGGTGCATTAGTATGGATGCCTTACAAAGGTAAGCCGGCGTTCCACCAAGCGAGGGCATCCTCTTATCAATAGTTACTGACTAGGTGTAATCGCTATTAGCTATCTATGGCAGCAGCAAATGTGCGGTAACGGCCATCAGCGAGGGTCTCCGCCTTGAGATGAAGCCGTTCGGAGTCAAGGTAGCCACTGTTATGGTGGGCGCTGTAGAGACAAGATTGTTCGATAACGCGCCCGAACACCTCCTCCCACCAGACTCCATCTACAAAGCCGCCGAGAAAGAAATTGGCGATTGGGCAACCGGAAGAAATATGGAGGGCCAGGAATCCAAGCGCGAGGACTTTGCCCGTTCCCTGGTCAAGGACATTCTTGGTGGCGCCAGCGGTAGGGTTTACCGCGGCAACATGACTACCACGCTGAGAATACTGGCTTCTATACTGCCAGACTTCATAATTGTGAGCCGTCTATTCTGAATCTTGGATGTCTACAGCTTGGTACATACATACTGATACACAGGACTTAGGATCACCTTGTAGTTGACGGCACCGGGCTTGACCGTATAGTATGAAAGGTAACATGGACATCACTACTAAACGTAGTTTTTATTATACCTTACCTCCCTTACAATAAACCTACCTACATACATTTCCTAATCCTTAAAGCCCTTTTACAGAGCATTTTACTACTTAGCCTTAAATTCTTTACCCACCCCCTGAAATGAGCATTTAAATAGTTCTATTTATCACCTGATTCATGTGGTTCGAGCCCATCACCAGGGTAGTAATTACATATGCGGGCTTTATTTGGAATAAGCTTACAAAAGACCTTATAATAAATGGATTATACTTCTATCCCGAAAAGCGAATAGCCCATTTATTGCGCCACTCGACAACATAACTAGGTTGCGTATAGATCACCGCTAGTCTTATGCAGTTAGATAGGAGTCAGGGAACTTAGAAGGGTACCATTCACACCCGAAAAAATCCAAGGTTGTGTCTTAGTGCCTCAGTTTGCTGTCACATATCTAGAACAACGTCTCCAATCCTGGGCCACCTCCTAGACCCTCGGACAGATGCAATTGGTCTTCTATTCCCATACATTGCTAACAACCACCGATCAAGCCAATTGCAATGCTGACATATAATCTGCCACACATTTTCTTCTTGCTTGTATCAAGGCTAGCTATTGCAGCTCCCATATCAGACAGTAACACTACTGTCGACAGCCAATGCCGTTTTATCCCCGGAGATCCTGCTTGGCCAAGCCAGAGCGACTGGGATAGTCTCAACGAGACTGTCAACGGAAATCTCATCGCAACTATACCGCTCGCTGCTCCATGCCATACCACAGTGTTGGGCCAGTCGAATGTCTTGTTCAGCGAAGACGAGTGTAGCAAACTACGCGATGCTTGGTTCACGCCTCAAACATACCTCCCATCTTTGTCTCCGATGCAGTACCCCTTCACCAATAACAGCTGCAACCCGTTCTTAGAACCAGGCACTCCGTGTGAGATTGGATACCATGTCGTCTATGCAATTAACGCTACTCGCGCCGAGCAAGTCAGTGCCGCGATCCAGTTCTCCAGGGACCACAATATCCGTTTTGTGATCCGCAACACTGGCCACGATTATCTCGGAAAATCCACCGGAGCTCATTCTCTAGCAATTCTGACCCAGTGGATGAAATATTCTGAGCTAATTGAGAATTATGAGAGCGCAAAATATGCTGGACCTGCAATCAAGCTAGGAGCCGGCACTCAGACGCTCGAGGCATATACATTTGCAAACTCACATGGCTTGGTGATTGTAGGGGGTAACTGCCCCACAGTCGGCTTTGCTGGCGGGTATATCCAAGGAGGTGGCCATGGTCCTCTATCGTCAAAATATGGCCTAGCAACTGACCAAGTGCTGGAGTTTGAAGTAGTCACGGGAACTGGGGAGGTTGTAACGGCAAACCCTGAAAGCCATTCTGATCTGTTTTGGGCGCTACGTGGGGGTGGAGGAAGCACGTACGGCGTCGTCTTGTCGGTGACGGTCAAAGCATTCCCTGATACATACGTTTCCACGGCATATTTGACCATTTTAAACAATGGCACTAATGCAGATGCCCTGTACTCTGCCCTTGGGCCATTCTTCCAGACGCTGCCGGTCCTAGCTGATGCAGGCGCCATTGCAATATGGACAGCTCAGCCTACCGGCTTCTTCCTTGCACCAGCAATCGCGCCAAGCTTACACGCTTCCGAGCTCGACGCTATGTTGAAGCCGGCAATCGATGCTCTAAACGACCTTGGACTCGAATACACGTACGCATCCTCGGAGAAACCAACTTTCCTAGAAGCCTTTTTAACCTCCAGCGCGATAAACTCAACCGTCGCGGACTACAACATTGGGGGCCGCCTCATGGCGCGCAGCGTATTAGAGAGCAACCTCACTGCCTTAGTAGATGCGGTTCGCTACATCAGCTCCCAGGCCGGCATCGGCGGCAACGTCTTCAACGTGAAGAACAACGGCGTCTCTTCGCCGGACGAGGTCGCGGCGAACCCTTACTTCCGCGACGCCATCTGGACGACTACACTCGGTACTCCCATAAGCTACACCGACTGGGCCGCGACTGCTTCTGGACAGGAAAGGATCACGTCCGACTTGGTCCCTGCGCTGGCGGCACTCACACCTAACGGTAGCGGCGCGTACCTCAACGAGGCCGATGTTATGGAGCCAGATTTTAAGTCGGTCTTCTATGGGGGTCACTACGAGAGGCTGCTAGAGATTAAGCAGATATATGACCCATATGATATCTTCTATGCTAAGACCGCTGTGGGTAGCGATCGGTGGGAGGAGGATGTTGATGGGAGGTTATGCTTAGTCGGTAGTAGTTAGAAGATAGGATTGGAAACACCTTGTATTCGGAGTAATTTGTAACAATACTAGGCACCTACTTGTGAATAGTTATTGTTTGCAAATACTTATCTTCATTAATCTCACTTAATATAAGTACCTACCTACGCAGTGTCTTTGTGTACAATATCTAGTACTGATGCTTTCGTGACGCTATGCTAAGGACTGGGGTTAGGGTTAAGATAGGGCTGGACCCGGGGTAAGGGTTATGGCTCGGAGATGTTAGGGTTGGGGTTATTAGAGAACCCCAGGGTTAGGGTTCGTAGATAGATTCCACACACCACCGTCATTCACTTGACCTCTCATCACTACGGAAACCGATTACTTACTTAAGGTGTCGGTTTTAGCCCCCTTTGTAGTAGTTCTAGGAGGTATCCATGGAACTTCAAGGTTTAGCCAGTAAGGCAAACCACCGTTATGAGACCACCCTCCCTTCGTGCCAGCGTAGAAATGCGACGCAAACGCGTCGAGCCATCCCTTGAATGTGTATATATT